>VUQG01004632.1:1439-22899 GCA_015106755.1 Etia nguti
TTATTTCCCAAAGTTTTTTTTTTTTTTTTTTTTTTTTTTTTACATTCACGTTCCCTGAGCCTTTTGACTAGCTAGCCAGCAAGCTTAATCACTTAGATCACCCCCCTCCCCTCCGAGTACTTCAGTATTCCCATCGGTTGGGGTCTAGTCATAGAGAGTGCAGGGAAAATGAAGCAAACTTGAAGTTATTGCAAATATTTGTCCCACAATTCCCATAAGCCACTCAGACAGACGCAAACTGTCCTTTCAAATCATACATATTTTATGTAGGCAATGACAGTAATGATAATGAATGTATCTACATGTTTAAACAGAGCAGTGCTACATGTTTGGTATGTTCCTGTGGTATTATAACAAGCTTTAGAAAATTACATTTAATTTTACATAATTTTTTTTAGTCTGTTAACTGACACTCATCAAAAGGGGTTTTTGGGGTCAGTTTATACTTCACTGCCATAACAAGGAACTCAAACAGCCCTAAAAGGACATCCTTTTGTATTTTGCTTCCAGCACAAGTATGACATGTCAACCACAAGATTCGGGATTATGTAAATAGTTTGGAATTTAATTATGTGTTTTGCGAAGAATGTTAAATATCTGAAGGCAAAACGCCTGCTGCACCCACTGTGGTTCAGGGTGTGTTAAGTTAACAACCTGCATGTTGTACAAATAAGTGTATACATTTCTTGATGTTGCATTATATATAATTTCCACATTATATATATTTTCCTCTATATAATATCAATCATCACAGAAGTTAAAAAAACAAAAACTTCTGTGATTGATATTTATCTGTGATGATCTTAAGTGGGAACATAAGTCTGCCACTTTAATTGATTTGAACTAAATCATATGTCTCTTGTCATCTGACATAATTTTTGCTAAGGATAATTACAACATGGCTCATGTAAAGTATGAGAATTGCCCCTCCCTTCTCATTGTGAAACAACTATAGTAAAATATTTTAATTACTATGATTATTTATAAAGCTTTACATTTTTTTATAATGAAAGTTTTACTTCCCTTTTTTATTACATTGAAGAAATTTAATAAACAGCTTCGTTACAGTGGCAGTTGGAGAGCAGGCACAGGGACCTGTCGACGATATTTACAAACTGTTGACTAGCAACCAACCAAAGGAGTAGCATCTTTAATGTCTCAACAACATTTTTCACTATTCAAGCACAAGCCTGTTAATATCAGATCAGCTTTTTTATGATATTAAAATAATGGCTAGTTGTCTAGACCTTCTTTGTACATGTGTAACTTGTATGCAGTGTGACGCTGAGATTGGGAATGTATCTGTCAGCTGTTTAGCTGACTGTTTAGCTTTTCATTCTTGATCAGGAAAATATCCCGTCTGTGTGTCATATTGAATTTAAAGTCAAGTTAAAATATCGATGACAGATCAGCCGGACTGAATGCGATCACGCAGCAGAACGCCTGCTGGACACACAGCTGGACACACATCTGGTTCTGCATGTGCGTTTTCAGTGTGTGTGAGATCACGTGCACATGGGCTCTCAAATTTGGTGCACATGTTCATGTTTACAAATGTGGTTGCGCATCAATACTCGTGTGTAAGTAAGTCCGCATTCATGCAAACAACCTGACGCGTGTTTGTGCGCTGTATGCGTGTGCACATGTGCAGCCTGGGAGGTTAGTGTGAACTGTTAATGACAGGCCACTGTGTGTGTATGTGTGTGTGTCTCTGTACTGTATGTGTGTGTGTAATGAGTAGAGAGAAAGGTTTTGTGTGATTATAGGGCTCCTCTTAGGACCAGAGAGACTAAATATGGCTTCAGACTAAACACTGTCCCCCCCCACACACACACACATGCTCACACACCACACCACAGACCACATACACATTGGCAACATACAGCACATATGAAGAGAAAAGTCTGAAAATAACTTGAAGATATTTTTATGATCAGACAGGACAGGAGTTATCTTCATCCTGTGTGTTTCTGTGTTCCTCTCAGTGTGTTAAAATAAATCTAAACTACAAATTATTGAAGTCCAGTAGTAAGTTGTCATGTGGTTTCTTCATGTTCATTTTGTAATTGCAGCTTGGACAATTATAGTTGGACATTAAAGGCTTTGACTTCAGAAAGCTGTATCCATTTGAAGAAAAGTTTGAAACTTATAGCTTAAAGTGTTTGTTAACTAATTTATATTTACAACGCTTCATACATTGCCACAGTATAGTTTAAATTAAATGGCAGGGGGAATTCAACTCATGATGGCAGTTTTTGGTGTTTCAGTTGTTATATTGTGACTCAACCTAAATTGATGACATTTGGAAAATCGGTGGTTAATGGAGGTATAAATGGTTGTTTTGAGGACTGGATAAAAATGAGTACATTAGATGTTTCTTCAACTGGCTGTTGGGAAACACGACTTCACTTAAAATTAAAAACTAAAAGTGTAAACAAACAAAACAAAACAGAAAAACAACGAATGAAAAATTAGGAAACAAAAAAGTAAAATGTTTCAGATTTCTTTACGTGTTATTCTTAATTATATTCCTCTTTTGTTGTATTTTTCCTTTCATGTTACACGTGCTTTTATTGGATGACAGGGCTGCTCTGCAAAGAGCCCAGTTTAACATCCAGTCTTTTTTACTATAGAGCCATGCAGTTGAATTATGTGCAAAATGTGGTTTGGCATTGTCTTGCTGAACCAAACACAATCCTTCCAAAAATTTTATATATATCATCTGAATAGCAGTCATAGCAGTGCTCTGGCCTTCAAAGATGTACGTGTCGCGCATGCTTTGTGTCCCCTACACTCGTGTAACACTGAGAATGCTAATTTAAATGTGAAATTATTGGATTGACAGAAATAAAATCAGCTACAGTTTTGTTAATTGATTATTCAATTAAATAGTCATCAGGTACTTTATATTAAAGAAAACTGCTCTAAACACTACTTTAGAGCTTAAGATCTTTTTTATGATAGGAAAATGTAAAGGTAGACAATAAACCAGAGGAATAAAAAGATTAGACTATCTCGGTGCCCCCCTTTTTGGTGACTTTTAACTATTTTCTCACATTTCATAATCCAGTGGATTTGTTAAAAAATGAAATTAAATAAATAAGTAGAGGTCTTGCATAACCACACACCTTGAAAGTGGACATCATCATCCATGATGGTGTCTTGGAAGAACTTCTCAGTTATGTAAAAGATGATTAATTCAGCTTTGAAAGGAAACAAAATGGTCAGTGTCAGTGATACTCAATAGATTTCCCCAAACGCAACTTAAATGTCTCGTTTTGCAGCAGCGCTTTGTGCTCTTTGGTCTGTTTTAACACATTTAAATTAAATAATTTTATTGTGGTGCATAGTAAATATTTGATTTTACTTTTGAGCAGCCGAGAGTCAGACTGTGAGAAAATGTGTGTGAGGCCTGTGTTTCACTGTGTTTTCTTGCACCACTGAACTCTCAGTCGGGCTGGTAGAGTTCATATATTTTTTGGCTTTTGAGGAAGGTTTAAAGCCACACACACACACACACACACACACACACACACACACGCACACTGCATTTGCAGCTGTTCTGGTGAAATGTGCCCTTCAGTTAAGTCACATCACATGCTATTAATACAATATTGCTAACAGCGTGCGTTGCATGTGTGCATGCAGGTCTCTTCGGGAAAATGTCTTAATTTCGCGTGGGGACCAGATATGTGCATGCGTGCTTCAGTGTGAATTGTTTTAAGTACCTTGCTTTAGGGCACGAGTGTCTCAGTATATCTGTTTGAACTCTGACCTCAACCACACTTCCAAACAGCTGTGTCTGCCCTCTTTATTAGTTGTGTGTGGCTGTCAGTGTGTGTATTATATTCATGAGTGCGTTAGCTCTACATCCTTCGTCTCCACTTTCTCCCTTTCTTTCACCTGGTCTGACCTCCTCATTCAGACAATGTGATGTCACATCCAGATGTTTCCAGCTTTTCAAGTGTACTTTCGTTACAGACACATTTTCAGTGATATAAAAACATGAACAATTGTTTCGTTAATGATTGAATCCAGCTTTTTCTTGACTTTCTACTGTTAGTACTGCTGATGCAGTCTGGATGAAACAATATCAGTTGTTTTCTTAAAGGCACATTTGGAAATGTTGGGAAACGCAAGTGAAAAAAGTGTTGTAGACATTGTGTGTAAGTGAACTGATCAAACATTTACAAGTTTGATATATTAGATCTAACAAGAGTTTATTCCAGGCAGAAGGTTGTGAAATTTGATAAATCCTCAGAGATTATTTTACAAATATAGCAAGATGTGTTTTCAAACTTTAACACCTTTATGGCATGTTTTTTTGGTGTGTGTGTGTCAAGTAAGAACATTTTTATATCATACATATGCTTTTCATTAGTTAGAAAGAGATTCAGTTTGTCATGAAAATGTTCATATGTATTTTTGTAAGGTCTCACTGTTATGGCTGCTTTTGATTTACAGTTTGCATGAAAATATAAATAAAACGCCTCTCACGTAGTTGCCCTTTTGTTGACTTTCTAGTAAAAGTCATTTACAGTATATTCAAGCGTTATTTAATACACATGGATGCTTATTATTTTAAAACCTTCTTCTCATTTGACATTAACATTTTTGTTGGGTAACAACTAGTGTCGCTTAAGACCTTTGAGTTTCAGACACAACACAAAAAATGTCTGAAAGTATGTAGCATGTAAAACATGTTAGTACATAGTTAAACACATGTCATCATTCATTTAAGTGTCACTCAAAGACAATGCATCATCTCCTATGGTAATTTAAGGATCAATTCTATTATTTTCTAACTAATAGTTATCAGGCTTTTATTCTTTACCGCAGCATGTATTATTATTTATCCAGGATTGTCTTTGGTTCAGTTATCAAGTTTTGGAGTTTTTGACACATCTGCCTTCTCTTGGATATATAAAATGGTGTTCAAAGCACCAATAAAACAAATTTGAAATATTTCCTTTCCTGATTGCTTACCTCTCAGTCACACAAGCATGGAAGGGGCAGTAAAACTTGAAAAAAAAATGCAAGGCTCACCAGAGTAAAAGTTGTATCTCACCAAAACATTTCACAGCACTTTCACACTTTTCACTACCACTCAGACAGTAGCTGGCAAGTGTATGCAGAAAAGTAGGCATCTTCCATGCAAGCTCCGGGCAACCGTTGCAGTCTGCTAGCTACCAAAGAAGAGATTTTTGGTACAGCAAAAAAGAAAAAGAAAAAAAAAAAGCTCACGACAAGGTTTTTGGGTCATTTTTGAGTACATGTATTGCAATTTCTAGAAAGAGACATTTTTTAAAAATTACTATTGTCATTTTTAATTTAGGGGTGAACTTTCACTTGAAAAAATAATTATTATATTAATATTCCAATTATATTATTATAACCCATTGTCAAATCCTTTCTGATTTTGATATTTTCTGTGATTCGAGTTTTGAAAATTATTAAAGTTATTAATTGCTGCTCTTTCGACACATTTGTGACTTAATGTGCTGCAGGTGTGACCGGAGATCTGTCTCAAATTTATGTGTAGACACAATCTAGACATTTTTTGGGAGCAAGATAAGCCGCCTAATCATAGCCAAAATCATCAGTCCAGCCTTCACACAGAACCCACTCCCTCCTCCATCCAGCTGGACCGACCAAACCCGCTCATTATGTCAGCACTGGGTGGGCCTTGAGTCAACCAGCCAGCGAATGTGTGTGGGTGTTGGAGGTCACTTCTGAACCTGTCAAGGTCAGGTCCCACAGCCTGGGGCTACTGGCAGTCTGGAGCTAGTTCTGGGTGTTAATCCTAGGTTAGGTGTCACTGCGGTGGGTCACACTCTGCAATTTAGTCCCCTGCTCTATCCAGGGCCTCTGGCCCCTCAGGACCACCCAGCACACTGTAGCAACTATTGACCTCAGCATCTGTGTGTGTGTTTCACAGGGAAGCAGAGGGTGTTTGGATTTAATCATACAATTAATTTTTTTGTCAGTGTATGAAAGCCACATGCCTTAATGCATGTAAGCAGTAGACACAGTAGACAGTAGATGGTCTGAATTTGCATGTGTGATTACAAACTCTGTGTATTTGCATATTTGCAGCTATGTATCCTGCTTTTGTATGTTTTGAAGAAATGTTGTCCTGAATTAGTGGTGTTCATTTCTGTAAACTGATCTGCCCATATTTAGGACATTTTCTGACAACAGAAAGAGAGACATATTCATCCATGAGTCAGGAATGAGGAGAGTGATGGAGGGAGTGCAGCTCTCCCACCCACAACTTATCAGTGGAGAATAAAGCTCTTTGTTCATGACCGTGTGAACACACATGTCAAAGAAAAGCAGAAGGCCTCTCTCTCTGAGTCTCACCAGCCCAGAGAAAACACAAGAGTTCAGCTGACTCTTTGTCGGAGCGGGACAGCCTCATAAATCACTGCACAGTGTTAGAGCAGTCATACCGCTGAATGACGGCCTGTTAAAGCATCTCTGACAGCCTTGATTGGGCAGGAGGTCAAAAAAAGTAGACTTACTTTGTTCTTTAAATAAAGAAACCACATAAACATTAACATGTCTTGTATTTTTATTTTTTTTTACATTAGAGGCATTTAGTTGTTGCTTAAAGTCATCTAGATTGCATCAAAGAAAGTGAAACAGTGGATTAGGCATCAGCCTCTAGATCTACATCGCTCATCGTCACTGATCAAGTAATCTTCAGAATGTTATTGAATTTCTTTAGCTAATTAGTTAATATTTAGAAGGTATTTTTGCCCTATATCTGTTTTTCCTCAAATTGGCTAATTATTTTCCTAAATTCCCCAAAATGGTTGATTTAATTATTTTAGACAAAATAAATCTTTTTATCAGCTATATAAAAAATATATAATTGTTTACTTACAACTTCTCACATGTGCAGTTTACTTATTTTTCTATAAAACTGGATATCTTTTTAGATTTGAAAACAATTTCCTTGGAAAATATTTCAGTGGCACTTAAGAGGCATGTCCTCCCTGCATAATATTGCAATATTGATTTGCTTGCCTTACTTGAAGTCTAGAAAGTCCAGAAAATCCAGTATTCATAGTAACAGCAGTGTCCATAATGTCTGCGAAAACACTATTGGCAGTTATATATTTACCACTCCTCAGTTTAGTCCCTTACCACACCACTTTCAGAAGCTCTTCAGAAGCTCTTGTTGGGCTGCAAGAATGTACTTCTTGCACTTTTGATCAGTCCTGGAGTTATCCAGATTAACACCGGTAATGCTGACCTCCAGCTCACACTGCAGTGGTTTGGAGCTGAGAGCGAAGCATCTAGAATGAGGATTAGCACCTCTAAGTCTGAGGCCACAGTTCTTATCTGAAAAGGGGTGGACTGCCTCCTCCGGGTATGACTAGTTGCGTAGTTGCTTCAAATGGTGGAGTTCGAGTATCTCGAGGCACCTGTTCACAGTTCGGTGAAATATGAAGTGGGAAACGGATTGGTTTAGTGTCATCAGTGATGAGGACACTGTATCCATCTCTTGTGGTGATTGTTATTTGTCGATCTACATGTGGCTTTGGAGAGGGAATGTTCAGGCAGGTCTATGTAGACTGTTGCTCCTGCAACCAGGACTTGGATCAGTGCTAAAAGACGGAGAGTTGGACGGATGGTTTCCTCGAGCCAATAATGGCATGTTGTCTGTATATATACTAACAAATTATTGTTTTAAGATGATAGGCCAAATGACCTGCGCACTAAAATGCAGTAAAATTAATTGTGATGCTTTTCTGTGAGACATTTTGTGCATGATTACTAAAAGCTAATTTGCCAGAGTAGATATAAAGTTAAGAGTAGATATAAAAACAAACAAAAGAAGAGGATGGGGAAGCCTGGAGTTCATGCTTATCTGGTGGATTTGCTCCAAGTCTTTTCCCAGCAGATGATAAACCATGAGAGGTTGGATCAGGTTTGGTTGCCAGATCCTATCAATTTATCCTCTACATCTTTCCTCATTCGGTTCTCCATTCAGACTTGAGTAAACAATCTTTTTTTCACCCTACCTTTTATTCTCTGCATCTTATTCAGTTTCTTTGTAGCCTCCAATTTTTTTCCCCCTCATCTCTCTCATCCCCTTCTGTCTATTACACTCTCTTGCTCTCTCCTCTTGTCTTATCAGTGGGAGTGTAGACAGACAGTGTTATCAACACAGTGTGTGTGTGTGCTTGTTTTGACCACAGACAATAGTGGTTACTGTCTGTCTGTCTGGCTATCTGTCTATCGGACACTGGTAGAAGAGATGCTGATCACTCTGTCACTCATCCACCAGATTGCTCTGTCTCCACCATCCGCCGCATGTCTACCTCCCAACATACCATCAAACTGTCTGACCCTTTCAATTTTTGCTCAATCTGCTTTTTTTAAAGAAATCATTATTGCCCAGGTTTCTTTTTTTCACTTCAACATTTTGGTGGTCAAACTGGTCGGTTGCAATCCTCATATAATGAGTTTTTCTTGCACACAGTTTGACCTGAAGAGGATCAAACCCTGCGCTGCAAACATGACAAACACTGCTAAGTGATGCCCGGTAACCAAGCCAAAGTAACTGAAAGTGTACGGTTAACAGTCACAATGAGCGCTATCATTTTCCAAAACTGACTACAATGATTAAGGAGGTAAAGACCAAAGTGAAAAGCAGAATATGTTTTTTGGTGATGGACTGAAGACATCACAAGTATTTGGTACCTCTTTATGTTTGTGTAGTATGATATCATAAGCTAGTGTCTGACACTGCACTGTTTAGGTTAACTCCCTGAAGGTCTTTGTACGCCCCTGCACTGTATTTGTGTGCGTGTCTGCAGGTGTTTGGCAGCCAACATCAGGCTCTACAACAGCAGAAAGGAACTCTAATGAGACACATACTTAGATATTTGGGCCTCACCACTCGACACACATAAGTGAAACAGTGAATCTGTTACTGTTCTTTCAGTACTGAGGAAATGTGGTCTTGTGTTAGTAAAAGCACATTTGATCGTGAGCAGAACGGATGTTAATGGAAGTCTGTGCGATCGTGAGTGTTTGTGTAAGTGATACTGTGTGTGTGTGCGTGTGTGTGTGTGTTTAAGATGATTTCAGGAGCTTGTGCCTGTCTATGTAATTGTATCCATTTGTGAGTATGTCTATTAGTCGTCCTGCTTGAGGAAATGGGCCCTGTATTTCCAGCCGTCATTAAACTGAGATTCTAATTTGCTCTTTAATTAACACACGGAAACCCATGCACGTGCACACACAACCAACTGTAACACATTCATTTGACCTTAATGTGAACTTTTTCAACTGTGTTCTTCATTTCTTTCTATTTACTTATACTGTAACCCATCTCCTTTACTTCTCCTTTGCTTTCCTGCCCTGTAAAACATTGTTTTGCTCCTGTCCCTGTCTGCTTTTCACTCTCACCCAGCTTGTCTCTCTTTTCCTTGATGGATCGTCCCATAATACTCCGGGTTGAGAGCGATGTGTTCTGCCACGTTGCTTTCTTCCAAACGGACTGATGTTATTTTCCATTTGCACAGATAGCGCAGCACTGTGTGCAGACAGTCAATTGTGTATTTGTAGGTGCCTCTATCTGTACGTCGTATGTATGCATATGTGTTTTCCTGTTGGACTGTGTGTGTGTGTGCATGTGTGTGTCTGTGGCTTGGAGTTCATCCATGCTGTTTGCTGCGGCTTACTGAGCAGGAAACATCTAATCTGTCGACTCTGTGGAGGATACGCTCACACAGGAACACACACACAAAAACACTCTGAGCTTTATTTCTTGTCTGTTTCACTTTATGTAAGGATAAAACTCTGGCAGCAAATACCTTTATTTTATTTTTCCACTTGCCGCCATGTTGACTTTTACTAACGTTCAGTGATGTTTGACAGAAATGCGTTTTTTTTGTGTGTATTTGGCTCGACATTTGCTGCGGTGCCTTTCACAAACTTCCCCACTTGATATCTGAGCTGCTACACAAGTGCTTTTGCACTTTGTTTTGTAAAATTGTCCAAACTTGGTGTTGAGTTATACTGTAGCTGTTGAAAGTCAAACAGGAACACATTCTCCACCAAGTTATCAACTGCAACGCTCCACGGGGGAAGGTCATGGACTGGGTAGCACTTTTCTACCAGTTTTTGAGGACATAGTTTTACTAGTTTAAGTTTGACATCATATATGTTAACATTTATTAGCATATATAATAGTGCTAGTGCTTGACATCTTACACTTAGTTTATGCTTGCTCTACTACCCTAACAAACAAAGGCATGCACTAAAAGTGACATCACAGTTGGTGTCTTTGCCATGGTTTCATGCCTTGTTGTCATGCTGACTTTTATATCCTGGTGTTAGATGTGTGGCCATGGCAGTGTTGAATACACAAGTGTACAATCGTGCCGGTTTTTACCACCATTTCAGTGATATATCGGTGCAGGAGTTCAGAGAGAGATGCTTCAGCAACTTCATAAGATGACACTTTGTGGAGGAACCTTAATAACACACCAGTGTCTTTGCATATGATTTTGACTTCTTGTATTCCTTCACTTCATATGTCATATAACTGCATTAACATGAGGAAATGAAATTACATTAGTGGCATTTCCTGTGTTTTCTTTCTGCTTCATGAAGCATATCCATTTTAAGTAATTGGCCATGTTGGTTACTGCTGAGAGATCAGTTGGCCCTGTCTATTTCAAAAAGTTCAAAATGCTGCTTTCTTTGTCCTAAACAGCGTGCACCCTCAAATGTTCACTGTAACCATCTTCACATTCTTCTTACAATGCTGTGATTGCAGCCATTCCCCAACTCTCTGTGAATAGTACTCATGGTCATTGATCAGTGGTCTTTGATCAATGAGCTTTGATCAGTGGTTGTTGATCAATGGTCATGAGAATTTGCATATTAATAATCAAGGAACTGACCTCCCACCCCATTGTTCTTTCAGTGGTGCTAGTTTCAGTCATTATGCAAATGTATTGTTTATAAGATTGGGGAAACCTGCAGTCAGCTGAGACTGAAGAAGTCACTTGGATGAGTGACGAAACATTTCTCCCACTGAAAACGCTACGTCCAGATGAACAGAATCAACTTTGGGGGGCATCTTCACATTATGTTAATTCAAAGGAACATGACATTAGGTTTCAGAAGCATATTGTTGTTGTTGCTCATCATATATACATGATTTGAAGGGGGCTAGGTTGGTTTATGTACTGAGAATACACTTCATTAGTCAAGGACAGAATTCCTTCTGAAACTTTTTCTCCTCTCTTTTCCCCTTTAAACAACATGGCAGCCAAATGTGAATCCTGGGCAGCTAATTCTTCCTTCTAACTTTTTAAATATTTGTTGCATCTCAACTTAAATTTAAACCACAGTTACTTTTTTTTTAATGTGTTCGTGTGTGTGTGTGTGTGTGTGTGTGTTTGTGTGTGTGTTTATATGTATATGTATATATAGTGTGTGCTCTTAACCGTGCATTTCCATAGATAAGGTAGATAAGGTTATTGCTAATTTCTGTTTGTGTTTTTCTGCACTTTTCTTGGGTACTTTTCTTAGGACATGTGTGTGCGTATCTTTGTGCATTTGTGCGTGAATACATAAACATGACTGTTTGTGTATGTGTCTGTGTGTGGTTTGCAATCCCCAGAGTAACGTAAAATGTTGGCTTGTATTGGAAGCTTTATACTCTGTGTTTGCATGTGAACGAGATGGACAAGTGAATGGACGGAAGAAATTCTAATAGAGAGAATCTTTCTTTCATAACATCTTCCATAGACTTTCAGTCTTCTCTCTGACTTTTTTTTTTTTTGACAGTTCAGGTTAAAGGGCCATGACACTGTCACAAACTTGCGCCTTGTCATTGAGATGTAAACCAGGTTTAAGTGCATTAGATGCAGCAGAATGTCCCTTTTATGTGTTTCGAATAGACTCCAGACTTTATTGCAGACACCTCAGGAGGTCGTAACCCCAGCAGCTTCAACTGCAGGTTGTTTAAGGTCACCAGTAGTTCAGCTGCTGACATACAGCTAACTAGCTGTGAGAGGGAGATGGTGTTGGCACATGAATCGATGTCCAAGTTTATAATTTTTTTAAGCACCTTTTCTGTCCAGGCTTCCTGGAATCTGGCTTGTATTGGGTATTTGTTTTCATTGTTATGTATATATTCCTACATCTGTGTGTAATTGTGTGTGTGTTCACATTTGCACATGTTTTTATATCTCTGTTCTGTGTGTGTGTGTGTGGCGGGGTGTTTAGGCTAAATGTGTCTTTGTATTCTCTCAGCTGGCATCAATCAGAGTGTGTGTGTGGAGTCGACCCACTGCCAACAATGAAGCCCTTCACCGAACCTGGAGCCTTTTATCAATACGCACACACACAGACGTGCACACATGCACACTTACAGAGATCTCGAGGGGAAGGTGGATGGGGTTTTGTTTGTATCTTGAGAAGGATGAAGGTAGTCAGTGTGTGTGTCTGTGTGGGGCATGGCAGAAATTTTGCATGAGTATAAAGAGTTCATGTACTTGGAATTGTACCTCGTGAGTGTTTTTAAACTTTTATTATTTTTTTCACAATTCACAAAATTAGACTCCCAAAGATCCAACAGAATTTTGCAATTTCTAGATTATTTATCTAAATACTCTGAGCAGTGTTCCCAATAAGTGTGCAGGATTTTACAGCTTTTTACCATATGGTTGTACAAGATGCAAGTGCAGAAGAGAGGGAAAAAAAATGAAGAGAGCGAGTGTTTCAGAAATAATTTACATTCGGTCACACTTCTTTAAAAGACTTAAGTCAAGCTTATGTCTTTGTGTACTCATGAAGGTTAGACTGGCAAGACAGTGATGAGAAATAGTTAATCATTTGGCAAGAATGTGTATGCATGTGTGTGCATGTGTGTCTAACTTGAGAGTTGTGAATGACACGGCACCCACAGATGACCTCAGCCTTGAATGAGTGCTTGAGTCCTTTTAGGTTTACCACCAAATGAAAGGAAGTGAATTAAGACTTTAACTCTGACTGTTTACACTTAGTGTGCAAGTCTTACAGGAGGCTCTCGTTCCCATGTACTCATGTTTGTAGTTTAGTATTACGCAAATCAAAACGGCTTACTTAAGCGATTGGTGCTTTACCCTAGCACGCACACACATATACACTCACTCTCTCACTCACTCACTCTGTGTCTCTCTCTCTCTCTCTCTCTCACACACACACACACGCACACACACGCACACACACTTCATTTCTGAGTCTTCCATCTCTGTTTTCGCAGTATCAAATGGCAAGCGCTGAATCCATTTGTCAAACAAACTGCCGGCGTACGTTGGCACTCAGGCCTGCAGATCACTCATTTATCTGAATACACACTCTTCCATTAGTCCCAGATCTGCTTTCACCTCTTCTTTTTCTCTCTCTGTCCGTTCATCTCTCTCCTCCTCCTGCTTCTCTCGTTTCCTTCCTTGTCTTCGTCCGGCTTGCCCTTTCTTGTTGTCTTCTTATTCATCCGTCTTGCTCTGTCATCGCTTGTTCTCTACTCATCTCCACTCCTCTGTTATTGCAGTGATACAGGGATGAAAGGACTGACCCCTCGCTGAAGGTCAGAGTTCACCTGGTCCTACCACACCTCATATATGTATTCTTTATCTTTCTGCCTTCCACTGCTGAGCTGCGTACTTGAGTAAACGTTAGAAGAGCTTAACCCCCACTTTTGTGCTGTTTAACCTCGTCTTCATTGCAAAGCAAGTATTTCATTCCTCTTTGCTCCCCGTTTTTGATTCCTACAATTCTTAAGAAAACATACCTTCTAAAATACTGCCAACTGAGTGTATGGGCAAGTCATCAGAGCAAGCAGTCTCTTCATATAGAGAACAATTTATTTGAACTCTGCTGTGTTTCGTCTTTTTAGTTTAGTTTATTTTTACACTTGAGAAAGAAGCAAATCCGTAATAAACAGTCTGTAAATGGGATTTCCAGTGCTCTAACAGGAGAACAGCAGTGCAGTTTGTTCAGAGAAAAAAACTAAATCCAGTAGTCTGCAGGAAAGAGCCATAAAACACAAAGACTGAAGGGCATGGAAATAATCTACTGGGGTTTATTTCCTTCTGTTGAAGAATATATTGGTAAAGGAAAGAGTGAAAGAATTCTTAAGAAGTTGAAAAAATATTAGAAAAAAATCTTAAAAGGAAGATTTCCACTGGTAACATTTAATTAATTTACAGAATTGTTGCACACGTGTCCTGTAAGTGGTGCATTTAAGATGTTGTCGTCAAAGCAATGATTTTTAAAAACATACAGAGCATACAGGTGGGAATTTTCAGTGCGTGTTTTAATGTGGATATTGAATGTAATGTCTTCTAATTGATATGAATCCTAAAGCGGTGCGATTTGCATATTACACATCACCTTTAAGCTGAGGGCTTGTGAGTTATGTAATGAATATAAATATATCTACTACCAGGTCATATATCAGTCAATGGTATTCTTCATTCACAGGTTAAGGTAGTTGCTTCGGCTGCTCTCCTGGAAGTTGAGAAATGTTGAAATCTTGAGTCCCGCCCACTTTCTGTTGCCAGCGGTTAATTCTCCTGTACTATCTTGAAGTAGCGAAATGTCAGTCACTTCCTATAATTTCTGGTCACCACAATGCTGTGAATCACTTCCAGCGTAGCTTAACTGACTACTTCTAAACTAATGTTTATATGGGTCATATGAGTCTTAACCATTCAAGGGAACTAGAATTAGACCCAGAGACCGTATAAAAGATCGACATACCTACTGTGACACCCTCAAGCGTTTTCACCATTGCCAGCTTGGTTGCAAAAACCTGGATGTGATGAGGGGGGACACACCTGTTGGCTGATAACTTGTTGTTGACAGGTTGTTTGTCACGTAGCCTCACATCAGAGATAATCCTCTTTTTTGAAACATGGTTTGATTAAGATTTACGAAATAGAGTTCATTTTTTATTCAGTATGTCCCAAAATGAGAGACTGAGCAAGAAAGTGTTTAAAAGGAAATGACAGAAAGCTCTTTTCCCATAAACTTCTACTGCACCAGAAGTCTTTTTTGCAACTACAGCTGTCGCCCTCCGGTGGCCTTCAGATAGAATGCAGATTTAGGCTCTAGTTTCATTGTAAATACGTGTTTTTTTTTCTGTCTGTAAATATACCGGGTTAGCTAAAAGTAGACAAGAAAGGAAGGAAAAAAATCATCCTGTGTGTATAACAGTGTAACAAATGATTTGACTGTCCCTTTCATCGCTGACAAAGCAGTATGTTTGACTCACGTTGTAACTGGTAATCCATCAAAAATCTTGCCACACATGCCATCTCTACACATTATTTTAAAATTTAATTACAGATTTTAAAGGCCAAAATGGAATTGTGGGATCTTAATATTGCAGCAGGGAACTGTGACCCCTGTTATAAAAATAATCCACAGAGATGAAGTGGTTCAGGGTGATTTCAGGTTAACACACAATAAGAGTAATGAAGAAGCTGCAGACTCAATGCTCATAAAACTGTTTGCACAGGTTGTGGCGCTAATGTTTCAAGTCTTTGGGGATAAATGGGTGTGCTGTAGAGAAAGTGACCCAGCAAAGCTCTCAGGGATGATTCATTATCTGGTCCAGCAAGAAAAAAAAAGAAGGGGGGAATCTGGCTTTTTTGTCATATTAAGAAAATATAATGATTCTGGAGATGACTCAGAAAAAATTACACAAAAATTCAAAATGACTGGAACCAGTGGTCAAGATGGGTAGCCGGCAGATTTATGCTTTGCTTGGTTGACTTTGAAGCATGTTTATAATTTTTGACATGTATTCAAGTTTTTTATAAAACAAACTGGATCAAGATCAGAGGTGAACTCACAGCTCCTAAATGCAAAATGTTGACATCGTATTGCCTTTACTTTAAAAAAAACAAAACATGTCACGTTTATGTGATTCAGGATGCTGTGTAGTCTCGCTGTGATAAATATAGCAATGCAAACTGTTGATGTATGAATGCATCATCATCACCAGTGTATACAATGGTGATTCTTGTGATGATTAGGAGAGATTTACCAGCTCCTTTCTCCTCCAGGTGATGGCACTGGCGGAGGCTGCAGAGGAGAACCGGGCACTGCTGGAAGAGGCGTTTGTTCGTCTGCGGAGCGCCACACACCTGCTCGTGCTCCTGCTGTCCTTGTGGCAGGGCCTGACCCCCGATCAGACCAGCATCCTGGAGGCCACACTGCTGCCACTGCTGCAGGACACACCGCAGTTGGTACACAGTCTCTCGCTCACACACACATACACACAGGTGGCCATTAACATGTCAGTATCTGTCTATCCATCTGCAGCTTGCTCAGTATACATAGTCCCAGCTTAAACACACTCTCTGAAAACTTTTAAAATACATTAAGTACTTCTGGTCTCTGAGGAATACACACACACACACACACACACACACACACACACACACAAAAACTCAATCACACATTCAGTTTTTAGCACTCAACACTCACCCGTCAGCTCTGCACAGAGTCAGAGTGTGTTCTGTGGTACCTGTTCATAATTTGACCATTAAAGCTCTCTGTGTGTGTGAGTTTGTGTGTGTGTGTGTGAGTGTGTGTTTGTGCTTATGTGAGCGTGGGTTGTACATGTTGCTCCGTGTAAACTGCCGTGTTGACAGAGCTCCTCCATTTGCTGCAGTCAGACCACAAAAGATTTGTCACTCCATCGAGACGGCGAGTGTACCACTGTGGGTGTGTTTGTATTAGTTTTTCCATAGCACTGATCAATCCCCTGAACCTCTCATTACCACTGTGCCTATTTCCAGCTTTCGCTAACGACGCAGAGTTACACACATGCACACAACTGTGAACAAAATATCTTACAGTACGCACACACTGTGATTGTAGACAGAAATAGCTTCAGAGGGTCAGTCGATGAGCCTCGAGGGACTGTGAAAGTAAGTTTGTGTGTGTGTGTTATTTTAAATGGGATTAATGGGATTAAGTAAATTAGTAGTAATCGGGGTCATGTCCACAACATTAAGACAAACAGGTGGAATGAAGGGTTATTTTAGGAAATTTACCGCATTATCCGATGGAGTGCTGTGACAACATCTATCGAGATGCCAGTGGAGTTTTTGTTAAATTATTAGAACATTTATTTTTCTTTGTGTAACGTGTTATTTTGGCTTATTACACCTAGGCACTTCTTTTGTTCAAAGTGAATTGTTATTATTATTATTCAAAGTCAAAATTTTGCAAACTCTTCTTTCAAAAAACACTGAATCTTCATCTTGATTTTTTATCCTTTCTGTGGGTGCACTGGCGAGGTCATTCCAGGTGAGTACAAGTCCGTCACTCAGAAATTAATTGCAGGATTGTCACAGATATGAATAAAGTCTCTGAGGAGGATGGGGGTGGAACAGCTGGGTTGAAGGAAAGAGAGAGAGCCGGTTAAAGGAGAAAGACAGAGGGAGGAGAGGTAGAAGAAGAGTCAAGGCTATAGTTTGGTGCATAATCCAAGTCCAGCTCTGTTTTTTCCAGCATTTATTCTCTACTGACGCTATCAATTCTTCAGGCAAAATGAACGATTGGCTAACTTAGTTAAATATTTCTCCATCTTGAATTGATTAGTAAATTCCTACATACTCTTCTGTTACCCATTACCCATTTATTGGATCTTTTTCAAATGCTGAACTTTTTTCATTTTTCAGTAAAAATGCAATTTTCATAATTTCAGTTCAGTCTCAGTGAGCAGTTTTACCCACAGAGATGATCCTGATCGAGATACTGTTTTCGGAGCGCAAACTCCAGTACAGCACATGATCCCAAAGTTCTGTTAGTCCGCTCATTAAAAATAATAATAAACAAACAAACATGCAATTAAAATTTTTCCTGCAGGGTATGTCCTAGGACAGGACAGCAATGTGGCTGCTATTCATAGGTCGCTGCCATTCTGACCCAGATACTTGTGCATACAGTTTATTGTCAGTGTGAACGATGGATGGAGCCACGCTAACGTCACTTATGAGAGGGTGGATTTATAATTTATCAGCTGATGCTAATTACCTTAGTTAGCAAACTAAATTCATAAACTATATGGCTACAATCCACAGACATGCATATCAGGTAATTGGTGCTCAGACTGAGAAAATGCTGGAATTTTACTCTCCAAAACCAAAGCAATAACTTTTTGGATGGTCTGTACCACAGAGTAAGCCATAACATTAGTCAGGTAATCCATTAAAAATGCTCAAAAGGCATAAACGGTGCACACACGCACACACACACAATAAAGAGGTACGGTTTAATGACTGCACCAGGTGGATGAGTTGTAAAAAACATTACCGGAGTATTTATAACAGGATAACTGTCCATAGAGGCCAAAACCATTTTTTCACCAGGCTGTAAATATGCTTTTTGATGCTGTAAAATTGGCCATTTTAACCTGGCCGTCTATGGGGAATGTCTCCCTTTTGGAGCCAGCATGAAGTGGCACCTAGAGGAACTGTAAATTTGCCACTTTGCTTCATTTTCAGCTCTGGAGTTTTCCCCTTGGTTTCAAAACAATGACATTTGAAGTTTATTTTGGAGATAATGATGAAGTCACAGGTAGTGGAGCTCATACTGAATAACAACTTTAAAAAATCATGGTGCACAGCTCAGTGAAAAAATGTTGAACATGCTCCTGTTGTTGCTCGTGACCTGTTGCTGCACCTCTCAGACAGAAGATTGTAGAAGACTTCCACTGACAACTTAAAAATGAAAGTTGGGTCATTTTGAAAAAGGAGATACTATACACAGCAATCTCTGTTCACTGAAACACAGAATAACTAAAATATGTAATACAATACCAAATGACCCATGTCCTAGTATACATTCACTTTCCTATTATGTGACTGGAAAGCACAAAGAACTCTAAGAATGGCAAAAATCTGTGGCAAAGTTGATGCTTCTCAGGATATTTAGAATTAAGAAGAGGAGTTCTTTTGAGTGCAGACTCATTACATTGCTTTTTATCTGAAATAAAATAGAAATATTTATAATAACAAGGTCAAAAAGGAGGAAGAGGTGGAGAAAAAAGGAGAGGGAGGAACACCAGAGGAAATGCATCTGTGGGGTATCTAACGAAACGTCTCATTTAGTTGCAGCCAAGCAGAACACCTCCTCCTTTTTCTCTTCATGCATTCCTCCCTCCGTGTCCTCCTCCCACTCTGCTCTCTTTCCCACTTTTCATCCTCATCTCACTGCTCATTGTTTTTCTATTTTCTATTTTTAACACCAGCAGTGTTACCACTCTCCATCACCCCTCTTGCGTTTTTGTCTGTTTCTACCATACTGCATTCTTTACCCTCTTTTTCTCACTTTGCCAACACCTCCTGCTTCTGCTTTAGTTTCTTATCTTGTCCTTCCTTCTCACATTATTTTCCTCCTAGTTTCTTGATACAGTCATAATGCCAATCTTGCTCAGCCTTCTGACTCTCTGAACTAAAACTATAGACCCTAAACTATACATCAGCCGTTAACTTTAAAACCAATGATAGGTGAAGTGATTAGCACAGATCATTTTGTTCTATTGTAATTTTCTGGTCGGAAACCTTGTGACTTGCCACTGATGTGGATGTCACTTCGACACATACTGACTATTCAACGCTACAGAAAAAACACCCCCAGTACTAAAAGCACTCTCCAATGGCAGTACCCTTCCCCATCAAGACACTGTGCATCAACATGCGCATATATATACACACACAGTCCTGAAATGGCTAAAGGAACAAGACATGACCACATGATTCCAGTGTCAGCAAACATGTGCAAAAGGTGCTGGAACAAGTCGCATCCACAGAGGCTCCGATCTTTAATCCACAGCATCTAAAGGATCCAATGCCAGCACTCTGGTGACAGACACCAAAGGACACCCCTCAAGGCTCCCTGTCCATGTCTCAACAGATATAGCTATAAAATATTAATGTTGTATACTATCTTTATAGCTCCTGAAAGTGTTTTGTAGCCTTAAATCACAGCAGAATCAAGTCAAATGGTTCTATAAACTTTTTAACAATGTAAAGACATTTGAAAGAGAATTGTTCCCAATCATGATAGGGTTTTTTTTTTTTATTTAACCATAATTTTGGAGGCAGCATGGACACTAAAGTTTGTGAATGCGATAACCTGAAAACAAGGCGACATAGTATTTTTACATTCATACCATAGGTGCATTTTCTTAAAAACCCTAGTTAAGTTTAAGTTTCAGTGACCTAGACCTCAAGGTGAAGGTCAGAGGTAATAATTCTACAATTTAAAACAAACTGTTCCACTTTTCATACCTGTTTTTTTGGCATACTTAATAACTTGCTGCTCAGGCTGAACTAGATTTTGTGTATCTAATTATTATGAAATGAAGAGGTTATATTTGTCCATAATTTCTTCCTTCATATTGTGGATCTATAGTCAAACCACAGGTTTCTTTATAACATAATGGGCCTTCTGACTCTGAGAGCTTCTGATTGTCAGTAAGTAAGCATTTACAGTAAATAGATGTATTAAAGTTGATTATACCCAGAAGTTAAGGAAAGTAGCTGATACTGTACTAAATCCACTCTTGATTTGGTCTTAGGATGATTGTGTGGGTTATGTTTCCCCCTGAGACTGACTGTATGGCATTGTTCTCGCAGAGCCGTAACTCCGGTCTCTCAAATGACATTCACAGTCTTGATGAGGATATCAGGACTGCAGAGGGATTGCTTTCTGAACCTTTACCTGTCTCTTTGGGAGTCCTCCAAGGTTGTGTGCTAGACTCTGTTATAATTTATGTATTGCCAGCCTGTAATTTTGCAGTTACACCCAGGGTTTCTCCTTTTGTCAGACCTGATATTCCTGATGCAGTCCATAGGCTTTTTGAGGAAACCATTTAATAAGAAAAAAGAAAAAAAAAGTTTGTCTTTGTTGGTACTTTGAAGCTATACAGGTGTAAAGGTCAGACTAGTCATAACTGATTCTGTTTTTCTAAGCTAATAATACCACGTGTGCTTTATTTTAATATGTTTGTTTGTAATGCGGCTTAAAGAGTTATATTAACGCATGACTCCACAAATACTTTTCAGTCACGAGCTGTTAACAATTTATCATCCATTTCTCTCACTCAGTGATGTGATTGGTATTGCTCTCACTGAATATCAACTTTTTTCAGCAGGGTTTTAAAGCACTCAAGAAAAAACAAGGTAAAAATAGCGTTTTAACGTTTTGGATAATCATACAGTCAGTGTTATTCAGTGGGGTACTTTATTTACTGATGTAATCTGTGTCTAAACAGTGTCAATATACACAAAACTAAAGCTTTCCACTCTGAAGTGTTGGTAAAAGTTCAAAAAAGATTCCTTTTTGCTATCATAAACACTTTTCTCTAAAAAAAAAAAAAAAAAAAAAAAAAAAAGGAAAAAAAAAAAAAAAAATCTTTCAT
>VUQG01004632.1:23564-34470 GCA_015106755.1 Etia nguti
CGCCCTTTTCCCCCCCCCCCCCCTTTTTCCCCCCCCCCCCCCTCTCTCTCTCTCGCTCTTTCGTCCTCTTTAGCTCTCTCTCTCACACTCCTGCATTCTCTCTCTCTCTTTCCCCTGTCTCTGTCTGTATCTCTCTGTCATCATCATTACAGGGTTGATTACCTGTCATTATGGCTCATTAGGGGCCTATCAGTATGGCGGCAGGCAGGAGAAGGAGAGGTGGGGGGGGTTAGGAGGGTGGAAGGGTACCTGTCAACACACCCTCACCCTCCCAACACACACTCATGCACATACCAGATCATCCTGAGACCTACCCATCTAAGTCACCCATTCAGATGAGTGATTCTGGGTTCACTGTTTTTTTAGTAGGATGAGTTGGGTATATTCATGTATGTATGCGTGGGTGAAAGATGAGAGATGGCAAACGTGGAAAACAAGAGACCAAACCGTCCTCACTGTTTTATTACTGTGGCTTTGTGTGTGTGTGTGTGTGTGTGTGTGTGTGTGTGTGTGTGTGTGTGTGTGTGTGTTTTATTTTCTTTTGATTCTGCATGTCTTATCATTTTCTTGCTCTCTCATAAATGTCAAAATTCAACAGAGCATCAAATTAAAAGGCTAAAATAGTTTATCATAACTTTTGTCTCTTCTCCATCTTCTTTCCAAAGTCATACACTCATGGTTCTTTCCTCCTCTTTCTCACAATTTTTACGAGTGGATCTGCCTTGAATTAAGAGTTTAACATATTCTATTATGCACAATTTTTATCCTCTCTTCTTTGCTCTAGCTTCTTTTTGCACCATGCCTTTTTTATTTTAGTGAAGCACAAATCTAGCCTTGCACCTCCCAGTCTTAGTTCTACATTCTAAACTTGTGTTTCTGTTATTAACTAGCAATCTGATAGTACTTAATATTTTTCTCTGAATGTTGATTTCTTGTTTCTGAAAACTCACTAGTACAGTTACTATAATACACGTCTTCTGTGTCCATTCTGTCATTCTTCTTCCAGCCTGTATCTCAATAATTTTAACATTACCAGTCCAAAGTTTAAACACAACTTCTCATTTAAGGGTTTTTCTTTATTTTTACTACTTTCTACTTTGTAGATACATACTGAAGACATCAAATATATGAAGCAAGATATATGGAATTATGTAGCAAAGAAAAAATTGATAAATAACTCTAAACATGTCTTATATTTTAGATTCCTCAAAGTAGCCGCCCTTTGTTTTGTTGACAGCGCTGCAAACCCTTGGCCTTCTCTTAATAAGCATCGTGATTTAGTCACCTGAAATGGTTTTCAGTTCACAGGTGTGCCTTGTCAGGGTTCATTTGTGGAATTTCCTGCCTTCTTAATAGGGTCGTGTTGTGCAGAAGTCAGGTTGGTACACAGCCGACAGCCCTATTTGACAACTGTTAGAATTCATATTATGGCAAGAACCAATCAGCTAAGTAATGAGAAACAACAGTCGATCATTACTTTAATAACTGAAGGTCAGTCAGTACAGAAAATTGCAAAAAACGGAAAGTTTTCACTAAGTGCAGTCGCACTAAGGGAAAGTGGTTCACATGAGCACCACCCCAGGAAAGCAAGACCAAGAGTCACCTCTGCTGTGGATAAATTCATCTGAGTCACCAGCCTCAGAAATCGCAAGTTAACAGCACCTCAGATTCCAGTAGCAGACACATTTTGACATCAACTGTTCGGAGGAGACTTCGCGAATCAGGCCTTTATAATCAAATAGCTTCTAAGAAACCACTATGAATGAAAAGCAACAAGCAGAAGAGATTTGTTTGGGCCAAGAAACACAAGGAATGGACATTAGACCAGTGGAACTCTGTGCTTCGGTCTGATGAGTCCAAATTTGAGATCTTTGGTTCCACTCGCGGTGTCTTTGTGCGACACAGAAAAGGTGAACAGATGGTCTCTACATGCATTGTTCCCACTTTCAAGTATGGAGAAGGAGGTGCCATGGTGTGCGGATGCCTTGCTGGTGACACTGTGGGGGATTTATTCCAAATTCAAGGCACACTGAACCATCATGGCTACCACAGCATCCTGCTGCGACATGCCATCGCATCCGGTTTGTCTAGTTGGACCATTATTTATATTTCAACAGGACAATGACCCCAAACGCACCTCCAGGCTGTGTGAGGGCTATTTGACCAAGAAGGAGAGTGATGGAGTGCTGCACCAGATGGCCTGGCCTCCACAGTCACCTGATCTAAACCCAATCATGATGGTTTGGGATGAGATGGAGAGTCAAGGCAAAAGGACTGACAAGTGCTCAGCATCTCTGGGAACTCCTTCAAGACTGTTGGAAAACCATTTCAGGTGATGACCTCATGAAGCTCATGGAGAGAATGCCAAGAGTGTGCAAAGCAGTAATCAAAGCAAAGGGGGGGTATTTTGAAGAATCTAAAATATAAAACATGTTTGGAGTTATTTCACACTTTTTGTTCACTACATAATTCCATATGAGTTTATTCATAGTTTTGATGCTTCAGTGAGAATCTACGGTGTAAGTAGTCATTAAAATAAACAAACAAACATTAAATATGGAACATATGTAAATGGTGGACCACTGGAAAGTCATACTTACAAGTCTAAACTTTTTTTTTTTACATTAAACGGAGGGTCAAACAGATGACATCGATCCAGAATAAGCTTTTTGAAGAATCAAGTTCAGCACACTGTGTAAAAGGAATTCATTACTTCATGTTTATCAATAAAGTAGATTAATATTCTTGTCCTATTATCCAGTGATACCAGCATTACTGCTCTATCTGTAAATGTTCAGTTCAATTCAATTCAGTTTGACTTATCTGGCACCAAATTACAATGACAGCTCAAGGTGAGACATGTGGAGAAAGTTCGATTAAATCTAGGTAACTTGTTTGTATCATGAAGAAAAAAATACCATTGTTGTTTGCACCCAAAAAGCTACAGTTTTGGCGAATTTACTGTGCAGTGAGTAAATATGAATATATTGTACATATATAGTATTTGTAATAAAAACCTATCTGGCCCTATGTGATGCTTTTTAGGGTCGTTACCTTAAAATATAAAGTACCTTAAGGTGACTGTTGTGATTTGGTACTATATGTGTCTATTCAATTCAATTCAAAATCTGTTGAACTGAATTGACTTGAACTAAATTGGTGAAACTAGTTAACTAGGTTTAGGGGGCAATTACTTTTTCAGCCCTAAGTGAAAAATGGGGTTGGATAACAAATTTAGTTACATAATCGTTTTAAAACTGCATCTTTATTTAATCTATTTGATGTTTGAAGACCTGAAACTTTTAAGTGTGACAAATATGCAAACTATGAGATCTGGAAGGGGGCAAATACTTTTTCACTATCCAAAACATTTCCAGACCAAGCTGTAAAAATTGTAGAATTTCCTTTAAGACAGTTACCTTGAAGCTCTTGGAGATCCTGCTACATCTAAATATCGATAGCATCAATGCTAATGCTGGTATTGGTATCGGATCAATGCTAACATGACTGGATCAATACTTTGTTTCTGTCCTCCAAATTCAGTATGTAGCTGACACTGAATTGTGTTAAATAATTTCTTTTTTCTGGAAATGAAAAAATATACCTTAAACATGCCCTGTGAAAAATGTCTGAACCTTAATCTGTTGACTGTCACATCTATGTTATTTAAGGTCTTTAGTAAATTTAAACAATAGAAGTTGACCCAATGTGCTATAGAGATGGGGACATTTGAATTCCACATCTCCAAAAATCCCAGTTTCAAAATACATGAAAAGCTGAAAAGTGTGTTTTACTCTATTAACTAATTATTATGGAAAACAAAAATCACAGGGATTTAGTGGTGATTAAAATGGGTTGGAAATTTCTGATGAGTGACTTGTAAGTGACTGTTCTCCCCTCTATAAGCTGCCTTTGTGGGTTAAACATATCTGTATTGGTATCAGCAGTACTGGTTGACACCACTAGCTTCTTCAGCTTTTGGATTCTTCCAAGTTGCCTTCAATGTTTTAGTGTTTGCATGTCTGTCACTTTATCAGTAGCTCTGTTTCTTGGCTCTCTTCTAGTGGGAAGAAGTTAGTGGATACGATGAAAATATGAACACCATCCGAACATACCAGGTGTGCAATATCTTTAATAGCAGCCAAAACAACTGGGTCCGGACCAAATACATCCGTCGCCGTGGTGCTCAGCGTATCCATGTCCAGATGAAATTTTCAGTACGTGACTGTAGTTCCATACCCAATGTCCCTGGCTCCTGCAAGGAGACCTTCAACCTCTATTTTTTTGAATCTGACTTGGATAAGGCCACTAAATTATACCCACCCTGGATGGAAAACCCATGGGTTAAAGTGGACACTATCGCAGCTGACGAGAGCTTCTCTCAGGTCGATCTCGGTGGTCGCATCATGAAGATCAACAGTGAAGTTCGAAGCTTTGGACCTGTTTCCCACAATGGCTTCTATCTCGCTTTCCAGGATTACGGTGCCTGCATGTCACTCATTGCTGTCCGAGTCTTCTACAGGAAATGTCCCCATATAATCCAGAATGGAGCTGTTTTCCCTGAGACACTGTCAGGAGCAGAGAGCACCTCTCTTGTGGCAGCCAGAGGAGTGTGTGTTCCTAACGGGGAGGAAGTGGATGTACCCATCAAGCTGTACTGTAATGGGGATGGGGAGTGGATGGTACCTATTGGCCGCTGCATGTGTAAAGCTGGATACGAGGCTGTGGCGAATGGTACAGTCTGCAAAGGTAAGAAGGAATGTGTGAATGAGTTCTTATGAGCTGTGCCTCACTAAACTGACTCTGTTCTATGGCTGTGCCACATCATATCGCTTGCAATAACACCAATATACATCGTATAAAAATGTCAAATTACTACATCGTTGCTATAGCAATGTCATGTGTTTTTAGCACCTAAAATGGAGCTACTTCAACCAGCTCCAGCAAATCACAATACTTTGCGAAATATGTGAGAAAACTGTTCTTGCTAAAGGTGGAAAGATAAGTGTTTTACACACGTGAGGTAAAAAAATACAGTTGCATCTCCTCCAGCTACGAAGGAGGAGATGCTGATCTGCAGCCCAAATGTAAACCAATGGCTCAACTTGCTTGAACTTGCTAGTTGTGCTCCATAATGACAGGAGGAGCAACAAATAAAACAAATAATAAGAAGAAAATAGCAAAACAAACCAAAGTCACTATCACAAATTTTCTTGAAATATTGTGATATAATTGTGAGCACATCATACCCACCCTGGCTCCGTTCACAGATGAAGAGCAGCAAGAAAATACAAATAATTTTATATGCATATTGATGATATTATGTATCTTGAAATGAACCAGTTTAAAGTAACTTAAGTTCAACGTTTTTCATTCATTCTGTAATCTAATGTATATATACAGACAAAAGGTACTTTATTTTACCTGTACAACAGATTGTCACCGGGGCAATACCGTTTAAGATAATGCAAACTACACAGTTCCCCACCTGAACTCTGAACTTGCTTGAACGGCCCAATAATCTGAGATTAGAATGCATACACTATGCTACTTCTACAGAAATTCTTAAAAAATACATGAATGATTTTCATTTATCCAATGCTTAGTGTTCACATCACCCCACTCGTAAGGATTAAAACATTTTTTCACCCGTACACTTCTCATATTCTTGCGTAGAATTTTAGTTTGTAGCTCCATAATGATGGATATCCCAGACCGTCAGACATTCATCACAGATTCATCCTATCAGTATCAGTGATAATTCACCAGTGTCTATCTCTCTGACAAAGAAAGTGACACCACTAATTAAGAATGGGAAGTTTCACAAAGGAGTAGGCAATTTACTTAAAAAATAATGGGTTCTTTAGGAAGCAGGAAAGGTAGTAATGTGGGAAAAAATAATATATAACTGCTCACATAAGAAAAATAAAGAAAGAATACCTTTATTAGAATTGGAAGAAAAAATTACAAATCCATTAAATCATTAGAAGCTGCATATATTGCCTCAGACTAGGACAAAGTGCCCTGGTCAGTCTTTGTGGAAATGGTGCACAGTGGCACTGCTTCACGATATTATACTGCATAATTTACCAGAACTAATACAAGGCGATATCCCCATGCATTCGGGTAAATGGCCCAACTAAATCCAATGCCAATATGCTCAAATGGGACCTCAATTCAAGGTAGAGTTTCCAAAGGCACTTTTGGAATAGCCAGCTGGTTCAAAAGCTGCACACCATCGGCGCACGTTCCCCCGGATGCCTGGCCAAGAAAATTGGGCCGTGATCTGTTCCAGAGTTTTGTCATTACCCCCTGCCATGAGGTTATAATGAGCTACCTTGAAAATAATTTCTCGGCAGCTCTTTGTGACCAACACCTGGCTGTGTTTCTCTTCCATGCAAGTTTCACAACTCACTCGATACAGTCTGTCTCTAATCAACACAAAATGCAGGTAGGTCAACGCTATGTGGAATAAATTACTGGAGTAGGTGGGGCCTCCCGAGAAGACGCTGTCTCCTCCTCCCCAGAGTCAACTACAGACAACCTCGCGTTACCTGACTGTAGCGCAAACACTACACCTTCCTATGGGTTGTGAACACATCTGCACATTGCAGCCAATCTGTTCCCAGAATTAAGGGACACATCAGATGGGACCTGACCGCCGTCTTGACTCTATGTGCACCTGTATTTAATCTTTAGCAGTACTACGTGGTATTTGTGTATGTCCCCATGCACACACCTCCTCGTCAGACCGACATGCTTCTGCCACCACTCCCTCCGATCCTGGCAGCAATGCCAGTGAGAAACCAGCCCTAGCAGCCAGACTCTCCAACATCTTTGTCTGGTGCTTGGACTGGTCCTGCAGCTAGTTCAACTGTCAGCGATGCACTGTCGTCTAACTCCTGATACATCATTTCCACCAGCTAGGACACAATCCGAGCCAGTGTCTTGACTGGCTGAGTTAGTTACAGGTCTGACTGACATGACCTTGACAATAAAAATATAGAAAAAACATGGCAAAACACATGAAAACATTGCCATTTTTAGCATAACTCTGTCACACTCTGACATGGTGCTTGAGATTACAGACTCTGATAATTTAATGTCACTGAAAAGCGCAGAGTTGCTGTTTTCAGAAATTTAGAATTTTTCAGATTGCGCAAACTGTTCAAGAGTTATGTGTCACGGCCTGCGCTGGCAGACCGTGGGGAAGTGGGGAAATAGGACACAAACGCCGGACTCTTCAGTGCAGACAGAGTGTTTATTTATAAGGTGGTGAAATAATGCACTAATAAATCCCCGTGTGTCCCAGACTCCTGCACCGTGTCTTCATCCAGTGTCAGTGCTCTGTGCCTCCGCTCCTTAGTGTTCAGACCCAGGTCCCTGACAGTACCCCCCTCTAAGGGCTGGCTCCAGACAGCCTCAAACAAAACAGAAAACAAAACCCCGAAACAAACAACCAGACCCGAGAGGGCGGCGGCGGGGTCCAGGACGGAGGGCTCGACACAAAACAACAGGAATCCCCAGTAGTCCAAACACAAAATGTTCACAAAGGCACTGGAGTCCAAAACATAGTTCAGGGGGTTGACCCGGAGGCTGACAGCACAACAGTCCATCACTGAACAGTCCTGGAGGCTGACCGTGTGGAAGGGAACGGCGGCGCAGACAAAGCAGATCCGGAGGCCTACCATGCAGAAGGCAGTGGCGGCGTGGGCAAAACAAATCCGGAGGCCGACCATGCAGAAGGGAGTGGCGGCGTGAAAACAGTTCAGGAGGCCAACCGCTAAACCAGTGGCCGCAACACAGCACATCCGGAGGCCAGCCGTGCGGAATGCAGCGACGGCGACACAGTTCAGGAGGCCGCCCACAACGGCTATGATGTCCAGCCAGCGATGTTGAGGTGACGAACGTGGCCGAGCCGGCCGTGCCAGACATGGGCGTGCCATCCGAACAGGACGTGGACCGAACGGCGGCGTGGCAGAGGCAGGACCAGACGAGGCAGGACCAGTTGAGGGTGTGGCAACCACAGGTGATGGAGCTGGACCCAATGGCGGCATGGCAGCCTCAGGCGATGGAGTCGATGGTGGAATTGCAGGTGACAGTTTGGAAACCACAGGTGGAGCATCTGGTGGCACTAATGGCGGCACTGATGGCTGGACGGGCTCCTCGGACCCTCCAGCGGGAACAGACGAAGGCTGGCACGGTTCTCCTCAACCCCCAGCGGAAACAGACGAAGGCTTGACGGGCTCCTCAGACCCTCCATTGGAGACAGACGAAAGCTGGCACGGTTCACCAGAACCCCCAGAGGGAACAGATGAAGGCTGGACGGGCCCCTCAGACCCTCCAGCAGAGGCAGACACAGGGTCAGCAGATACGGAGACCCTTGGCTGAGCAGATAACTGAAATGCAGGAAGAGTTAATGGCTGAGCTGGTGAGTGGGCTACAGGCTGGGCTGATGGCAGAGCTAAAGGCTGATCTGATGAGTGGGCGAATGGCTGAACAGGAGACTGAACTGAAGACTGAACCGACGGCAACACAGGAGACTGAACAGGTGACAGAGCTTAGGGCGATTGAACAGGAGACTTAGGTAATGACTGAAGTAATGGTTGAGGTGAAAATGGAGCTGGTGGTGGAGTTGATGACTGAGCTGCAGGCTGGCTAGAGCTACAGGCCGGGTGGCTAACAGAGCTATAGGCCGGGCTGCTAACTGAGCTTCAGGCTGAAGTGGTGGTTGTGGTGGAAGCGGAGCAGGTGGTTGAGTGGCTAACTGAGCTACAGGCCGGGCGGCTGACTGCACAGGGGCCTGAGCTAGCGACTGAACAGACCAAGCAGTGAGGGTTTCTAGAAGTGTGGCTGAGTCCTCCTTGCCTGGCCTGCCCAGCCCATGCAAAACAGAGCCTCGCTCTCAGATCCGTTATTATTTGCTTTAAATGGTAAATGACCTGCATTTGTATAGCGCTTTACTTAGTCCCTAAGGACTGAGGCTGGAGCAGCCTGGGATTGAACCACCAACCTTCTGGTTAGTGGCTGACCTGCTCTGCCACCTGAGCTACAACCACCCTACCTAGTCCTTTAATGTCCAAAAAACTGACGGTACAGGTAGTGGATGAAGGAAGTGATGAAAAAACACTACCTTTTGTAGCCTCTTGCAGGGGTCCGCAGCGTGGATTATACCCCGGCAGTAATCCCACAGCTGCGCGAGACACTCTTCCTCCAGGGCGAAACCTGAGTCCACTGGGTCCACGATGGCTGGATCGTTCTGTCACAGCCTGCGCTGGCAGACCGTGGGGAAGTGGGGAAATAGGACACAAACGCTGAGAAAGACTTCTTGTGCTCTGCTCTTTTCACCTTACAGCAGCGATGGAACACACACACTACCCAGCCATGGCTGGACTGGGACAAAAAATCAGCCCAGGCATTTTGACTAGAGACTGGCCCACCAGTTATTATAGGAAAAGCCATAAAGCCTTTGAATGAAAACAAATGCTGTTGTGACAGTGATGTACACTGTCTTGTTGGTATATATGTATGATTTCTATACATTTTACATCAGATGACCACTTTGGTTTTAAGATTCAGAGAATTAATTATTAATCCTTTAAGACCTACCATAGAACCAAGTTTGCCAGAGCTTTTCTTTATATTTTTACATGCTGTAGTGCCATTTTTAGGAGCATTTCAATTTGTTATACATCAATACAACCGTTATATTCCAAATGTTAATAATATGTATGCATTAAGTCCATAGTAACTACATAAATTGCAAAAAGAAAGTGCAATAAACTACAAAAAAACTGAAAATCATTTTTGTTTTCTTTACACATATTTCTAGTTAGAGAAATTTTAGATGTATATCCCTCAAAACTGTAAATGCAAAAAAGTTGCACAAAGTAGTTTCCAATCACAGGAAATGTATTTTGAGTATCTTCATAGTTTTATTCTTGAGATCAGTGGCGATTCTAGAATCAGAGCTTTGGGGGTGCTGAGCACCCAGAGAGCTGCCCAGCCAGGCAAGATAAACTTTACTCGTCACGATGAGACTTCTTCCCTGTCTCTGTCAGTCCCTGCATCCTTAAATTTCTCCAGTTGTCCCGAGTTCTCTCTGACTGGTGCATTTAAACCCCTGTTCCTCCCTGTCCTCGTTGTCTGTTGTCTTCGTCTCTGTTATCAGTCATCATAATTTTACCATCTCTATGGAAGTCTGCAAATTTCTTTATTAAATCATGAGATTCTTAAATTCATCAAGTCTTTTTAGAATATAAACAGAGCACTCTGCTTCTCTTTACAGCTCCTCACTCCACCAGGGCATTGTTTGGCACTTTCTGTTTTCTTACCTGGTTCTTCCTTACCTTGTACTTTCTCCTCACGTTCCCCTCTTTCCTCTCTCCCTCTTTGGACTGACAATCATACACAAATAGATTGTATTCAATTAGATGAAAAAATGACATTAATATGGAAAAAAAATAGTATTAAGATCACTAATAAAAAAGTCCTCTCTCAGTGTACTTTCAACCAAAAGGCAAATAACCAAACCACATGTACATCTAATAGAAGATATAAATATTGAAACACTGATCCAGCATTATTCTTGATTGACGGATCATTTGATCTTACACTTTTACCTGAATGTGGCTCCTTTTTTCGGAAAAACTTCCTTATATCCATTATGAACCTGGCTGTCTCTCTGTCACACACACACACACACACACACATACACACACACACACACCAGGAGTTATAAGGTTAATGGGCATCCAGTCAGTTACCTAGTTAGTACCTTGGGTTTAATATTGGCACATGCACATATGACAAAATAACCAGTTTCTCTCATTCCATTTCAAACAGGACAGTGGTAACAACAGTAGGCTACGGACAATTTTAAGTTTTAGATTTTAAATAGGCTATA
>VUQG01004634.1:3662-26815 GCA_015106755.1 Etia nguti
TAAAAGCAAACAGGGGCCCCCCCCCCCCCCCCCCCCGAAGCAGAGAGAAACTGCCGTGAGGTTAAAAAACATAACGTGAGACAGAAATTGTATCCAAGAGATTAACCAATAAACCCAAATCACTTAAAACTTTCAGACACTTTTAAAATTTAAAAAGAGGATATTACATGATTTCCTCTCCTTAAACCAGCATCTTGTGTATATTTTAGTTCTTTTGTTTTCTAGCCTCTGACCCTTTTTGAGTTATACTTCATCAGATTCTTTAAACCCTTCATTCAGAGCTTTAACCCATGTTGTAGTGCAGACTATTTCCTGAGGGGTATTGTCAGTATTAAAACGTTTGTGTTGTTACATGGTTGGATGTCTATTTGGCCATTGACTGGCTGATTATTATTATTTTTTTTTGAGTGTAAAGATGGAAATAAGTAGCTTGTTTCAATGCACTTTGATGATGGGACATTTCCAATTGCAGCGAGGGCTGAGATCCCTCAAGAAACTAGAAGGGTGCAACGAAAGTGTGGTGCAAAATAAAAAAATTTAAGAAGAAGAAATTAAAGATGGTGTTTATAGGAAAGGGAGGAAAGTGAGGCTTGAGTACTCCGGCTGGGCCGCTTGGAACACTTTAAGAGTCTGTTGAATGGCAGAGATGGGATTTGTGGGGAAACTAAGAGGCGACTGTGGTACAGAGCAGGTCCTGTCTCCTGGTTTGGTGAGTCTGGAGAAAAAATTTAAAAAGAGGGATTGGGGGGCGGTTGTGGGGAGGGGTATTTTATGTCAATACCACATTTCTGTCATTACATGGCGTTGAGCTGCATGCCTAAAGACGGGTGCACAAAGTGTGAATTGTTTCTCCTTTCGTAGAAAACTGCTTGCAAACTGAAACACACCTGTTAAACCACAGCCTGTACTGCCTGAGAAAAGTTGCACCCATTCTTTGAGCTTGTATAATTGTGAGGAGTCAGTATTTTTATGTTTGGAAGAAAAAGAAAAATGTATCCTCCACCTGAAAGATGTACAGTTGGAGAAATTTAAAAAAAAAAGCATTTTGTACACGGTTGTTGATGTTTGAGTTAAGATTTAAAAAAAAAAAAAAGATGAAAACATGAGGAATGTTCCATTTTCCTGTAAATTGTACCTCTATTTATTTGCCTTATTTAGTTTGCTATATTTTGTATGTACACAACGCATTATGACAAATGTTATATTAAAAATCCAAATCATTAAACTGTGGTCCGTGTATGATGGATAGTTCTGACACTTGTATGAGAACGAGAAGCTTGTGTTTTGGTTTGTTTTTCATTTATTTTGTTTCGGTTTTGTATTTTTTTTTCTCACCCTGTGTCTTTTGTAGGGTTACAATAAACTTTTGTCCCTTACAACAGATTGTTTTTTCTTTGCTTCACTCTCATTGGTTACGTCAAGTGTTTGGATCAAAGGCTTATAGAAGGATGATGATGAGATGCTTGTATTCATTTTGAGTTTAGTGGCAGCCATTCAAATCAAATTTCTGAAAAATGTCCGTGGTTTTCAGATTAACTTGTTCCAATGAGCTAAATGTCCTGATGGGATGTGGGAATGAAAAGGCCAAGTGTCTTAAGAAGATAGATGGATGATTTAAATCCTAAATTGTGAGATTAATGAATACTCTCTGTGCATCTTCATCATCCTGAGGAAAGTATTTGGCTCCAGTGATGAAGAAATAAAGTGGCTCAGTCCAGGAAATGGTTATTTGTATGTTACTTTATTTATGCACAGGCCACAGCCTGCCTATATCTTCCTTAACTGGAGCCAGGTTACGAGAGGCTATTGGACTGCAACCAAAACCTAACATTTTCCAAAGCACTCTGCAAACCCCAGTTTGTGCCTCTCATTATGAAAGTACAATTATTTAAGGTAACAAATGGTCCATTTTTAACCGCTGATGCTGATGAATGTTTGGTTTTTACCCTGATTGATCTTAGTTCTGAGCTTCTGCTTTGGTTACTGGTGCTGGATTTAAATTGTAAAAACATTCTGCATAAACTGTGTGTTTGAACCAATATTCAACTGATTTCTCAAGTGATTTCAGAGAAATGTCATTTCAGAGCAGAGCAGAACGTGTTGTATAAAATGACGGCACGGTGAATTACATTTCAGAAAGACTGATGATCACCTCTCTTACTGAAACAGATGACAGGTACAAATTTTGGGGGACAAAGTGTGAGGTTTGCTCATATATTAATCATTCCGACATGGCTGTTTTTGACTAGTTATTTAATACTAAAGAAAGGGCGTGTGTTGCCACAACTTATAGCAACATAAAGTCGTCACAGAGGCATCTGGAGACCTCATTGCATGTTTCATTGTTACTTCTCACTGGTGTTAGCTCAATAATCTGAGAGTTTTGTGCTTATTCATTTGCTATGCTTCCATAACCGTGAAACACTTCTTTTGCAATGAATTGGTCTATATATAATTTATAGTATATATATATATACAAAAAACAAAAAAAATTATTAGTGCTCACATGTTTATTAAGAACACAATCTACTGGTGATAAATGTTTCCAGACTTATTTCTGTTGTAGTTCCACAATGTGAACACTGGAGGGTAGTCCCAAAAAGTTGATTCTGTTCATCTGGACGTAGCGTTTTCAGTGGGAGAAACGTCTCAGCTGACTGCAGGTTTCCCCAACCTTGTAAACAGTACATTGCATAATGACTGAAACTAGCACTGCTGAATAAACAATGGGTACATCTTTCACAATCTTACAATGCTGTAATTGGAGCCATTCCCCAACTCTCTGTGGATGGTACTCACGGCCATTGATCAATAAGCTTTGATCAGTGGTTGTTGATCAATGGTCATGAGAATTTGCATATTAATGATCAAGGAACTGACCTCCCAGCCCATTGTTCATTCAGTGGTGCTAGTTTCAGTCATTGTGCAAATTTACTGTTTATAAGATTGGGGAAACCTGCAGTCAGCTGAGACTGAAGAAGTCACTTGGATGAGTGACGAAACGTTTCTCCCACTGAAAACGCTACGTCCAGATGAACAGAATGGACATTTTGGGATTTACTTACCTGGAGGGCAGTGTCTTGATGCAATCAAGACACTGCATCCTGGGCAATCTATGGGATGCAAAGATCACGGAGTGAATTCTATCCTTTACACCCCTGCTTATGACAATGCTTCACACACACTCTGACCTATTTAATATGCAGAAAGATGTCATACCTACATGAGCAATATTACAACCTTCTTATCCTTTTTTGATTATTAGTAATGAGAATAAAATATAACAATAAACTGGTTGTAAAAGCATTTTGTTAAAATGTACAGTTAGCTATGACGGTGCTTTGAATTGAGGGCATAAAATTTTTAATAAAAGATTTAATAGTATATACTCACCTAGGCATGCTCTAATTGGATGAAGGACTACTGTGAACAATTTCAGCATGTAAAACGTTTCAGCTTTCATCTGTACTATTTTTGATACATAGAAAGGATCATTCAGATGATCTGCTCTATGTATCATTGTAGCTCAATAAAACCCTCAACTCATTAAAGTTGAGATGAGAGAGTCTGTAGTTTTGCAAGTAGACTGGAATGAGTTAAGTAGATCAATAGGAGTCATGTTCTAATATGTTAGGGTGATATTTTTGCCTATTCAAAGTGTGGCTCCATGGAAAAAGAAAATTTGGTTGCAGAGAAAAACTTAAGTAAGCAAAATCATTTGTCTCAGGAAACCAACTACAACTAACTAAACAGATTCAGGAACGCACTGATTTCAAAAGAAATTACAACAGAGAATAGCAACTCAGAAAAATTTATTACCCAGACCACTAAATTATTAACACTCATATACTAACACATCTGACCTTACTACAGAACACTCAACAGTATGCACAATTATATTCACAAACATTTTGAACTTTTGGAGTGAGAAATATCCCTTGGAGGAACTATATTCCGATTTTCCCTTTCATTCATAAACATTGCATCTGTCTTCAAATCTATGTCCTGTGTCAGCTGGAACCAATGAGGTATGTAAGATTCCTACCTTTAATGGTGGGAAATTGCGGTTTTCTTCATTTTTTTACTCAAAATATATACACACTGCATATTACCAAATATGCAACGTGTCTTGATTTCCATGAGCATTCCAATCTACACTGAGCAACCATAAAAGGACACAACTACACAATAATCTAAAACCATAAGGGTATAGGTGATCTAAAAACACTAGAAAAATATGACATGTTAATGTTATGCAACAGTTGTTCACAAAATGTTCTCTATTTATGATTAGTTAGGATTTTATACAAACTTCAGAATCAGATATATCATGATACCAACAAGGACCATTCGTCTTCAAAGCGTAAAGGCAGTGCATATAGCTTAGTACATCTGCTCAATAAGAGTGTCATTTTCAAAGAGTATAAACTTGTTGATTATTAAGTCTTAACTTACTCTGAGTAATGCCAGCCCATCAGGGCTTAGCTGTCACGTGATCTAAAACCTTTGTAAAAATACTCTGTGCATCATCAACAAACATATCCAGCAAACGGTTTATACTGTTGTAAGTTGACCAACAGGATATTGTTGCTGATCCTATGAGTCCTATAGCTGAAAAAAAATTGGTCTCTTCACCATCCACAGCTACACAGGCTGAACGCACTGATAGTGACAGAATGTCTGTGAAAAGAGCTTTGACCCTTTCTTTATCAGCAAGAGGAGATTTCATGACAGCTTCTAAATCACTCAAAGGCAGTCCTATTCTATCGGCAAGTTTCTGCAGTGACTCACAATCGAGACCAAACCCAGATTGGTATTCTCTGATTACCTCATCCAAAACAGGGAAACATGAGGAAATAACAGCTAGAGCAGCATAATATTTTATCTTGTCCTGAAAAATCTCCTTTTTCTTTCTCATCATCTCCAGGTTGATGATGGGCATGGCCAACAGCAGAGCATGCCTTTTCTGTGCAGGAAGTTGCTTTTCAAGAGTCTCCCCTAAATGACTGAAATCGTACATGTGGGGCTCAGAACTGGACACCAGGAATACTTGGTGAGACTCTAGACCTTCATTTTCAAGCCCTGTGTAAAAGTACAAAAGGTATTTAATGTGTGCAACTTTATGTCATCTAAATATACTGTCAAAATTAAAATAAATTAATTTTAATTATAAAACCTTAACTCTTAGAATAACAAAAATGAAACTAAAGAGGAAAAAAAAGAAAAATTAGGAAAATGCTACCTTTAAATTATTATTTAAGAAGGCACAAATAAAATATTTATATATTAATGTTTTTTCATTACAAAGCAAACTTACTTTCAGTACAGTTATTCCTGATTTTGTTAAGAGTCTCCTTTTTACTGAACCCTTTTTTATCTTCAGCACGCACATCGTTGTCAATCTTTGAGCGAACAAAGTAGAACTTTTTCTTCATCCTCTGAACCTCCTGAGCAAGTTTAACATCATTTTCCCTGAAGCGAGTGTCTGAAATAATGATGAAGAAGTCAAACTTCTTAAACTTAACATGCTCTAGGTACTTAGCAGCTGGAAACTTGGTGGTCCCAATTCCAGGGAGATCCCATATTTTAACATTGGGATACTTTGGATGAGTGTACAGTGTAGCCTCTTTGGTGGTTTCGACTGGACCAGTAGGTGCAGATCTCTCATCATCATCTGGTAGGCCTCTAAGAGCATTAACAAAGGTGGATTTCCCAGAGCCACACTCTCCAGTAATGGCAATATTTAGTGGAGTGTTTTTCTGCTGATCCAAGAGCTCCATGATCTTAGCAGCCCCTTCTTCGTGGCTTTTATTCATTGCTTCCTTAATATCGTCATAAAGTTCTTTGTTTTCAAAGAGTTCAGATGGAGTATCCATGGCAGTCCCACAAACTGAGAAAACAATAATCATTTTCTGGTTTGATTCAAGAGATTATACAGTACATTATTACTTTAGTTATTTATATGACTGAACCGTAAAAATATTTTCATTTGCAAGTTGTTTTGGTGAGACAAATTTCTACAAAAATTGTTTTTCAATCAAAAGGAAGAAAACAACCCATAGACAAAAAATTGAACAGTAACCGATACTTACTTGAGGCACTCCTTACTTGCAAGACTCGAGCACAGATGGTACTTTTAACCTATTCAACACCGAATTAACTTCTTTTCACAAAAGATGTTTTCAGTTTTTCGATGGGAGAAACTTTGGCTTCAAACGTAAGTGAATTTAGATCAAAGAATGTCCCTTTTCTTTAGTTTGTTGAACTGATTGTACCGGAAACAACCTGGATGTACCCTTTATTAAAAAAAATGGGAGGAGCAGCTGTTATTGTTTTTGTCTGCTGAGCTTTCGGTTTTACATTCATACCTACAGTCATACTTTTAAACCAAGTAGAGAGCTATAATTAAATAATTTTAAATGACAGAAAAACTGAAAGGTAATTCCTCCCTCTAAAAGACATAATTAGATCATGATTTAACAGTTGCCATCGTATTGTTTGAGATGAACAAACTGTTGATTGATTTAGTTGTTTTTCTGTGTTATACACAGTTTATTAACAGTCAGATGACATTACTTCCTATTCTGATATGATAAAAAGGAAAGTTTCAAACTTGTTGATTATTAAGTCTCAACTTACTCTGAGTAATGCCATCCCATCAGGGATTAGCTGTCACATGATCTAAAACCTTTGTAAAAAATACTCTGTGTATCATCATAACCAGCATGTTATATATGTTGACAATGTTGCTGATCCTGCAATTCCTATAGCTAAAAAGAAATTCAACTTTTCACCATCCACAGCTGAAGGCTGAACGCACTGATAGCGACAGAATGTCTGTAAAAAGAGCTTTGACCCTTTAGTTAACAGCAAGAGGAGATTTCTTGACAACTTCTAAATCACTCAAAGCCAGTCCTGTTCTATCGGCAAGTTTCTGCAGTGACTCACAAACGAGACCAAACCCAGCTCAGCATTCTCTGATGACGTCATCCAAAATAGTTAAACATGAGGACATAACAGCTAGAGCAGCATAATATTTTATCTTGAAAAATCTCCTTCTTGCTGATTATCTCCAATTAAATTCTTTTCATAAAGAGGTTTTTAAGTTTTTTGTGATAGCCGAAATTTTAGAGAGAAAGAAGAATGTCCTTTTTTTCAGCTGTGGAACTGGTTGTACCCGAAACAACCTGGTTGCACCCTTTTCAAAAACAGGAAGAGTAGCTGTTATTATCTTTGCCTGCTGAATTTTCAGTTTTACTTTCATATGTACAGTCATACTTTTAAACCAGCAACAATTAAATAATTTTAAATAACAGATTAACTGAAAGATAATTCCTCCTCCTGATGAGATGCAGATGTGACTTTATTGTAAATTCCTGGTGTATCTCTCACTTAAAGCACAGTAACAATGTTATTATCCTGGGTTTCGGACCCAGCATTTGCAGTTTTGGACGCGTTACCGGCGCTAGGGGAAATCTTGACTGGCACCAAGCGGCACACAGGCTAGAGAGCACTGCATAGCCAATTTTAAACTGTGGATTAATAGAGAGGACACTGAAGTTAGCTAGCCTGTAGCTAGGAGCTATCCAATTTATTGAGGTCAAATACACATACACATACAGATAAACTATGTTCTTAAGTTTGTCTTTAGGAGTTTTGTCTTTGGGATGAACCAGTTTTTGTCTGTGTGTGGCTGAAGCCTCTTATATTAGTGATGTGTCATGAGCAAAAGCATCGGCTCTTAGAGCTTTCTAGTGACACAGAAGAGCCGACTCCCCACGTTTTTTTTAATGAGGTTTGTTGTGTTGCCATAGTATTTAACAGTCTTCCCACATACATCGCACAGAGCATAATTTCTATGCTGAACGTAAACGCAGTTATGGTCTGTGAACAAAGTCAAGATGTGAGGTGAATGCAACCAATAAAAATCATAATAATCAGTTCCCATATAAACTACAGAAGATGGCTGGTACAGACAGCACACAAGTGGATGGATGCTACAGGAAGACAGACTTGAAAAAACATACTGAGCAATAATGGGTTAACGTACTGTGTAACAGGTTATTTGTGTTTTCAGTCATTTGATAAGTTTATTTTACTCCCTTCCTCTACTTTAATGTAGTGCAAATCTACAGTTTCCTGTGTACTACACAGGTAGGTAGAAAAACATCAAAACTAAAATTTCATATCGTAATGAAAATGATAGGTTAAAACAATCAAAGTGGTAGTGTTAGTCACCGCAATAAAAAGCAAGTTAAGAAAAAGAGCAAGTATGGGACTGACTGGAATATGCACTGAAACGTTTGCTGCTCTGTTCTTTTGTTCATGTTCAGCTTTCAAGTTTCATAAATGAAATTCTTTAACGTTTAAAAGCAAATCGTCATTGCCAGCTGCAATCAGTTTCTTCTTCACTCAAAAACTTCCAGGGAGGACTATAAATGTAATACTTGTGCACCCTCTAGAGGGGAAAACAGGAATTTTGACACTGAAAATTTTTATAAAACTTCAGTAAATTAAACAGAATAGACAAAAAGAGTAGGAGGGATAAATGCCCAAAAGAATGTGTTTTTCATTGATGGAACAAAGTATAATTTGTGGAAAACTGTAGTGCAGTCTTTGATCTCATTTTTCCTGTCTTGAATGACGATGGAAGTCCTTTTTGCCGCCTGTCTTACTGACCAGTTTTATATCGGTGATGATGATGTCATGGCTCACCGCCTTGCACATATCGTAGACGGTGAGCGCTGTTACAGAAACGGCGGTCAGAGCCTCCATCTCCACTCCCGTCCTGCCCGTGGTGCGACATGTCGCTGTGATGATGACGGCATTAAGAAGCTCATCGAGGTGAAAGCTGACGGAGGAGTGGTCTAGTGGTAAAGGGTGGCAGAGGGGGATGAGGGTGGAGGTCTGCTTTGAAGCCATGATGCCAGCCAACTGCGCCACAGTCAAGGCGTCACCTTTGGCCAGCTGGTTATCTCGAAGCAGGCGGAAGGCGGTGGGGCCTAAGCTAACAGTGGCGTTGGCTATGGCTGTTCGACATGTGGGAAGTTTCCCCCCGACATCCACCATGGTGGCTCGGCCCTGGGCATCTGTATGTGTCAGCTGAGCTTTGAGATCTGTTGTCTGGTCGCTCTCAGACTGTTTAAAACCGGCGTCCTCGCTGGAAATTTGACTGTGGCAGAATCTAACAGGGTGGTTTATCTGATTTATTTTGGCATCTATTAGCAGTGTGCAAAAAACAGGTGCTCCTGGGGTCCTGGGCACGTGGCTCGTCAGAACATTAGGACTCCAGGCTTGTGCGTTCCTGAGACCGACTTCATTAACATAGCTTGTGACATTTGTGCGTGTTCTAAAACGTTCAGTCTTAGTGTGAAAACTAATGTGATCATTACCAATCTCTGCAGAGGGAAGGGATGCTACTTTATTGTGGTCAGGTTTTTCTGTTTTGATATGCGTCTTAACATGGGTACCCCCACTCATTAAGGTTCCAGAGCAGAAAACACTGGGTTCCTGTGTTAAGTTAGTGGAGTCTGAAAGGCACAAACAATCCTCTCTATTCAGGACTTTCCTGCTGCCTAAATGATGAGCTGCTGCTGTAGAGAGGAATGTGTCATTTTTAAGCTGGGAACTAACGGGGAAAGCCCTCTTGCTGTCTTGTAGCTTTGGCAGGAACGTCTGAGATGTGGTACCTGCTGGAAAACATTTGAAATAGAAAAATAAAATAAAATAAATCAGTCAAGAATACTGACATAACTACTTTGCCTACTAGTGTTTTAGAAGTGGTTGCAGCCAGTGTGAAGTTCAGCCATAGCCCCAGACTCTTTTTGTTTCAACATTCCCTGATCTTTAAGAAGGGAAGTGCATGGATGTGCATTTGTTCCAATCCTAATACAAAACATTAAAGAAACACAAAAGAGATCTTTGTACGTACAGCTGTGTCACCCACCAATGAGGATCATAGGCCTGTTCTTCATCTGAGAGATGCTGAACATGCCTGAAGAAAGAAAAGGAAATCAATTACAAATATTACAACAATCTGTGTGCATAATCATAAAAATATATGTCGTATTGATTTCTACCTGCATGCTGTTTCTTCTTCCGGCCCACAGCAGCACCAATAATTTGCAGTAGCTCTTCATTGGATGCACCGGAGCGTAAGACATCTCTGAGGGAGACCTCTGAGTTACCAAACAAACACACCTGAGAGAGGAGACAGAAAGGAAAGAGTGAAAAGCTGTTTTCACAAATGCAATGCAACAGGGTCAGGGAGAGGCAGCCATCTGCTGCTGTGACTGGTTCTGGGGTATGGGGAAAGAGAAAAGGAGAAAGAGAAGATAAAAAGGAAAGTGAGCAGAAATAAATCAGGACAAAACGGACTAACGGAGAGATTAGACATAATTCAATGACATGCTGCAGTGGTATATAACACGTGGGGACTGAAAAGAGGTGAGAGGAGAAGAAATACTCAGTCTATCACATTGGTCTCGATTCAAACCCAAACGAATGTTGTATAACTTAATGAATTCAAATGCATCATAATCAACATTTCCTCTACTTTGGTCTGCAGCTGACTGTGGCCAATAGAATGAGATACCATCTTCCTATTGGGCACACAGGCAGTCATCATAGCGCAACCGTGGTCAAAGTTACATTCTGGTGAACTTTGACCGTAGCACCTGCAAGTGCTCTGTAGCTGTGCTTGTATCGTGTTGCTTGACACAAACTCCTGAAATCAGTGTTTCAGAGTGAAGTGTATGCAGCCTCCTCCACACTTTTAGTGATGCTAATTAGTTAGAAATTTTGTCTCAAAAACAAAGGGAGTGACCAGAAGGAGAATCAAAGGACCTTAATGGTGAAGAAAAATCTGAATTATGAAAAACTCAAATAACAGCAAAAGATTCTGTTACTTATTAACAAATCACAAACCACCCTTTTTGCTCCACAACCTGCCTCCCACAAGCTCCACCCATCTATAAGTGCACACATGCATACATGGTCATTTGTGCAATAAGACAATAACAGACCTCATTACAGCTTTAAAGCTTTATCAGCTTTACCTTTAGGTTGCCATCTGCAGTGATGCGTAAACGATTGCAGGAGCCACAGAAATGATCAGACATGGAGGTGATGAAGCCCAGCTGACCTTTGAAGCCTGGCACTTTAAATGTCTGTTTCAAAACAGGGAAAAGTGTGAAATATACTTTCAAATGTTAAAACCAGTGACTGAAACTTTGTTCACTGTGATGTTTTAGTTTTAGTTTAATTGGGTTGTCTTCTTTTTTGCTTTTTAGGACTTATGTTATAATCTGATGATATTTTAAGCATAAATACAGAAAAATCCTGCTGGTCTATTTGATCAGAGGGACTCGGATGTTTCAGAGAAAATGTGCAGAGGAACACAAGAAACATGACTTTTTATTTTTCAGTATAAATATAATAATTAATCAACCATCTTTGTCAGTGTTTCATCTCCAAAGTAATTTAGTACAGTTGGACACACTGACCTTGGCTGTGTCTGTGTGTCCAGCTTGAAGCATCTCCAGGTCGGGCCACTTCTGCCTGATGCGGTCCAGCATCTCCTGGTAGCTCACCATCTTCTTAAAGTTCCACTTGTTGCCTGCAGAGAGGAGACCAACCAGGAAGTGTGGGTTTAAACAATGGATGTTTAAAACGTTTGCACGAGCATTTTAAACTCTTCAGGGGGCGTGAGTGCTTACCATCGAAGGGCATGTATTCTATAAAGCGCACCTCCAGAGGCTTCTTCTCTGTCAGTGCTGCAAAATCAAGCAGCTCATCCTCATTGAAGCCTCGCATGACCACGCAGTTGATCTACGGAGAGCAGTGAACAACAATAGGCCGCTGATTACTGAACCATTATTTTCCTAACAAGCTGGTTATGTAACAACCTACAGGAAATGACTTACTGAGGATGTGTGGGCCAATATTTAATTATGGAACACAATAATAACAGCCTTATAAGACTTTGATGAAATATACATGACAATTCATCCAGTGATGTTAATGACTGGAATAATTCACTACATTTTTAAAGTCTACATTTTTCAAAAGGAGACCCGTCCATTTAAGCGTTTTCTTGCCTTCTTAAAGAGCTGATAAATAATGTGAAAGTTTAAAACAGCATCATGCTTTATTTGAACTATCTAGCAGTTTTAATGTGACTCATTTGATGCATAAACATCTACAAATGAAGGTCCTTCAATGACACAAGGCTGAAGTCTGAACCACAGCTCTTCTTGATCAACATGCAGCCATGGGCATTAAGCTAACCGCGCAGCTTAGAAAAACAGAATGAAGAAGAACATTTTTTGAGACTAGGTAATGGACATTTAATGTTATTTTATGCCAGCATTCCCAAACTCCTGCAACAGAGAAGCCTCATAAAAATCACACTTTTTCTATATCTTCCTAAAAGGGAACCAGGTTAAGAGAAGCTACTGGAGGAAACATAGTAAACTACAACCGAAATCTGATAGTTTTCAAAGCACTTTGCAAAAAGGTTTGTGTCTCTCATTATGAAAAAGTAAAAGGATTTGCTCATAATAGTGGTCATTGCTTGATTTTGGTTAATGGACTGGTTCATATGGAGCATTTTTCTACTACTAACTGAGCACACAAAGTGTTTTATACGACTTGCCTCATTCACTCATTCATACAAGCACTTATTTCTCTTCTTTTCCTACATAAGTGCTTTCTATCAAATATTCACACACACAAGTATCTTGCCCAAGGAAACTTGGCATGCGGACTGGATCAAACCACCAACATATTTAATACTGATTGTATGGTAGCCTTGAGAGGTCAAACACACTGCAACTTAGGAAAACACCTGCCAAAAACCCCCCCACAAAAAAAACTACAAAAGCACACAAAACATAATGAAAGCAGAAAAAAATCAAGACAAGCTGAATAAAAAAAAAACTGAAGTAATTTAGGGGAAACATTAACATGACAGAACAGCTGCAGGAGTGACCGAAACCGAACCATGTGAGGGACTGCACTGAAAATAAGCAGAGTATTTGTGTGTGTTCTAAAGAAGAAAAAGATGCAATGTATTGTGCTCTTTAATCGCATGGTTTATGTGTGTGAGTTTTTTGGAGCAGTTTGCTACTTCCATTATGTTTTGTTTAGCTTCCGTTGCGTTTTCTTCTACTTTATTGTGCTTTGTGGGCTTTTGCAACATTTCTATTTGCTTAGGTTGCAGTGTGTTTGACTTCTCAGAGCCAACGTATGATTGATCTTAGATCAGTAAAAATGCTGGTCCCCAAGGCTCCATCCTCGGCCCCTTGTTGTTCTCCAGTTCCAGGCTTTCACTCTGACACATTATCCAAAAACACCATATGAAAGTCATCACAGGGAATTCGCCTTTCCTAACCATGATTTTATTGTTGTCTCTCACTGATATTAACTGATTATCTGAGAGTTTTGGGGAACTCAAGCATTTTAATTTGCTATATTTCTGCAACTGTGAAACACTTGTCTTGCAATTAATTCTTCCCCATTTTATTACTTATATATAAAGAGCAAAAATGTTAAACAGTAACAAAAAGGAAGACATTGAATCGTAGTGGGGATATTTTCCATAACAGAGACTTAATAATGAATGAAAATGAACAAATACCTTCACAGGACTGTAGCCCAATTCAATGGCCTTTTCAATCCCCTCCATTACTTTGTGAAACCCTGGAAAAGGCAAGTAGAAAATTAAATGTGACTAAGATTAACATTTTACATCAGGTGCATTAGTAATGCTACTAATAAATAATAATAGTAAAGTTTCTTTAAATTGTATGTTATTAAACTACAACTAAAGTTGAGAATGGTGTGTGATTGGAGGCAGGTTTTGAGAAATAAAAATACACTGAATCATACAACGAAAACAAAGATCAGAACTAAGCTTTGTGGTTTCTGAAATGAGTGGTGCTTCCACACGAAAAGCTCGGCCTTGTCTGTTCTCCTCCGCCTTTTAATGTCCATAATTCACCACAAACCACTGATATGCAAACATGTAATCCCTCCGCAGCAGCTCAAGCTTTTTAAAAGCAGACTGTCAAGGTCAGAGTCATTATTTGTTTTCACTTGCTCAAAACCATTAAATCAAGGCAGGATCTTTCTGTAGGATATGAGGCTTATGTTTTATTTACAGTTTGCATAACTGCAATTTGTACTGAATAAAGAAAAGAAACAAGATTTCAACAGTAACTTCTACTATTACAAACACAAGAAGGCAGGCGCTGTGAAGCCAGTTTTCTTTTCTCCCCTCTTCTTCATGTTCTAATCTCAGTCAGTCCATCTGTGTCTGCCTTTCACGAGCCAACCACCCATAGCTCTGCCCTGCTGTCACCTGCAGTGTTTACAGCTTACAGCCTGCTTCCCTAAGCTTGTGGGATGGACCCACGACAAAAACTACACCATACACTAGAAGAAAAAGCTCAACTAGAGAAACACTAAATAATGGAACAGTTTCATACATAAAGACAGTGAGAGTTTTTAGCCACACATAAAGAATATTAAATATGTTTAATTTCATCTGAAGTCAGTCAGTCAGCCAATCATCTGGGTACACTTTGGGCCAGTTAGTACCAAATGAGCATTATTTAAACACTACAGCCTGTCCGAGTACGGTTGCTCAGTACCCATCACTTTATCACCGCAGTGACAGTGACAGTGATATCACCCATCTTCTGACCGCTGCTTCCAGCAGGATAACACACCACGTCACAAAGCTCAAATTATGAAAAACTGACTCCTTGAACATCACAATGAGTTCACTGTACTCAAATGGCCTCCACCGTCACCGGATCACAATCTCCTTCATATTTTCTAAAGACGTAGGGATTTAGAAAATATCTCGCTGACCATTAGTCCTCCTGCTATGACACTGCTTTGTGGTTATACACTCCTAAACTACAGCGTCAATAAGCTATGGGCTTGTGATGTCGCTTTTTTTCCCCCCCTCCTCAATCTACACACACTATTGGTGTTTTGATCACATGTCTCACACAGCTGATATTGATATACTGATGACGCTTCCCTACCTTTCCGTCTGACAATAAACTCAAATTTGGCAGGAACTAATGAATCCAGGCTTATGTTGATCAGGTCCAAGCCGGCCTCTTTAAGGTTAGGCAAAAGCCGAGCCAAGTTCATGCCATTGGTTGTCATGGCGATAGTCTTGATGCCCTCCAACTTTCTGAGCTCAGCTGTAGCAAGCAGAGTAGAAATGGAAAGCAAGACAGAACGAGAGAAAACTGATGAATGCAATGAGTGAACTTTTACCTTTAGGTTGAAATATTATATATTATAATAGATGGGTTTATCCATACATAAATCAATCATTATAACATGATAACAGAACAAAATTTGTATCCATGTAAAGTGGATATCTTTATCTGTTAGTATGCAGCACATGGTGCCACTTTGAGTTCACGTTTCCTTACTTGAACGACTGTCAATGAAAAAGACTACTTTAAACAAATTTATGGGTTATTAAAGTCTTATTTATTAGCCATAACTAGTACAGTTACTCCAGTCATTTTGACTTTAGGCAAAGATAATGCAGAATGCACTCACAAACACACACAGCACCACAATGCAACTGTTTGTATTGAAATAGCCCACAGTTCAATTTTCATGTGATATATTCAATCTTTGTCTTTTTCTCAATTCTGTCATCTAATCCAGTAATATTCTTGCCTGCTGTTAAACTACAACGGTAAAAGCCTTACCTTTACCGACATCACCACACCTATCACATAACATCATATCCTGTTAGTCTGTCCACAGAAGTCTATATAACGTCATCCTTTAGGTCAAGAAGGGCTTTTACCCTCTGAAAGTTGATAACGGACTGTTTAATCCGTTTTATTTACCTGGTAAACAGTTAAAGGAATAATTTAAGATTATTTGAATTTCTATTAATTGCTTTAAATTAGTTTGATCTTTAATTGTACTGATATCTATCATGTATGAAAAAAAATACATCCAGTAAACCTACCCAACTACCATTACTTGTAACCAGTAGATCTTTGTGGATCCTGTTTATAACTGTACACGCCACATCAGCGGTTCTGTGAGCCGACCAAAGCAACACAACCAGCTTCACTGCAGCTTTTTCACCCTCCTCCTGTGAGCCATTCAGCCTCTGTTCCTTGAGCTTTAAATCTCAGTGCTATTCAGTCATTTCAGACTCTCATTCATGTGCTCTGCCTCCTCCTCATCTCCACCTTTATTCTGGATGCTCAATGAGCCTCATCAAAGTCTCCAACTGCCGTCTCCATCAGCAGTACTGTTGTGTATTTCTTCCTACCAATGTCGGCAAATCATTTATTAGTCAAACTCCGCACTTCAATAAATTATATTCCGTTCTTTCAAGTGATCCTCCTGCTTCCTGAAATAACTAGTGCAACCAAATCCAAGGGATGCATGAAGTCTCATGAGCCTCACACACAGCTACTGGCAATCAATGGTCCGCTTTCTAAAAAGACCTGACCCAGTAGTACCACACTCCCTCATTCATTCATGAAAGGCATTTTCTTGCTGCAGAGGCTTCAGTTACAAAGCTTAATTTAAAATCAGACTGTAAAATTCAAATGATGCAATAATACGTCATCAGACCAAAAAAACACAACTGCGGTGTAACAAATCATTTTCCCTTCCACAGAAACCCTTAAACTGAAGGCATGCATGGAAAATTGCTTCTCTTCACTTCAGCTGCAGTCAAGTCAGCAGGGTTAGCACATGAATCATCGATCGCCTGGTTGCCAATGCCGACTTGCTCCTCTGAAAACAGTGTCACTACATCCTTTTAGTCATACGGTAAACTGAAGAAAGGAAGTTTATGTTTGCTACAAGCGTTTAAAAAAAAGTGTGAAATGACTCAAAACAGCTTCCAAGTTGTTTTATTATTGGAAAAGAACAAAAAAAAAGCCTGCACAAACTATTTTCTCCTTGTTTCTTACTGATAATATGCAGCACATCAGGTCTGATGAGCGGCTCCCCTCCAGTGAGGCGGATTTTGTCCACCCCCTCTTGGACGAAGAGGCGAGCCAGGGTCAGCACCTCAGAGGTGGATAGCAGCTGGCCCCGCGGTGTGAGCTTCAGCCCCTCCTCTGGCATGCAGTACTGACCTAGAAATGAGAGAGATGAAAGATGTACTTGAGCCTACATTAGCGTTCCTAGCGTTCCATTAGAGGTTCTTCTTTCACTACAATAAAAGCTGAAGTAACACAACGAAATAAAAGGGAACAAACCAAAAACTCTTCTGTGCAGGAAAGAAAAACTTTTACTTTCTCCAGTAGGTCAGCAGAATTTGGGCATTTTAGTGCACTTCTGTTTAAAGTTTACTAATTACGATGGTTAACCTGGTTTAACAATGTTGCTCCACTAGTGAGCTGGGAATGTAACAATGGTTTCTTGATAAGAACCACAGAAAATAAACATTTACTCACAGCGGAAGTTGCATTTCTCTGTGAGGGAGATTCGTAGGTAGTTGTGCCTGCGGCCAAAGTTGTCAGTCAAGAACGCTGAAAAGGGGAGTATGCTGTCGTCCCTGAGCCTCTTCTAGGGAGGAACCGGGAAAAGACATCGTTTAAACTATAGGCCCTGGCATCACTGCGGTCTTATTTTGCATCAAAAACAACAGCACCTCTGGTAATGATCTGATAAATATGCCTTGTTTCCTGACTTCCATCTTGCCAGAGACACAATAACGTCAGCTGACGCCAAATCTGCGTCCCAGCTCCTGACCTTTGCCCATCACTCATGAGCACCTGCGGTTATGTCAAAAGTTATCAGTATAAAAGCAAACCCGTGACTCAGCAGTGGCTCGGATACACACTATGTTAATAAACAGGCCGATCATTAAACTCCACTGATCTTTTCAGACCTTCCCAAGTCCCTTCATTGTATTTCTTAAGGTAAAAAGCTTCATATAAAAGCCACTTACGCACACTTTAATAAATTTTTCCCTATTATAAAAGATTCAAAATCTGTATCATCTAAAGCACAACTTCAATCCGAATAGAAAAATTTAATTTCAACCAACTCGTGTAACAGTCTCCCAGGAACACCTGCTGAACTGATACCTGCGAAGGACTGATTCAGAAAGAGCATCATGTTAAGAGTTTTATCATGTGTTTGCGTCACAGTTTAGACTGTATGCTGAGAGCCTGGAACAAAATCTCAACAAAAGATTAGAAATCAGGCTGCTGGCGATCATACAGTGACTGTGACTATATATACCTCAGACAGACATTTGCAGCTCTTAGATAAGCTCTTTATGGTGGTTCTAGTTGTTAGGCTTTTCAATAATCAGTGTTTGTTTTTAGTTTATAACTATTCTTTTCCTACTTGCAACATGCTGGCTATCACATCTATCTTATCACATGATATCAAGTATGCAAAACTACAAAGCAGACAGTGACAAACTTAAGTTTGGGGGCAAGAGAAGTGAGGTGAGGTGTCCCCCCCCTCTGATTGGTTCTCACAATCACGCCAAAAATACACGCCCCCCCCCGGCTTTTATATTACACCCACGCTGTCATAATGGATAACCAGTTGGTTTAATATTTATTCCCTAGTTTAGTGTTTCCTGGGCCCTGAACAATGAGGTTATAAACTTACTCTTTAAAGGCTTCACCCAGCCTGCAACTCAACACAGACAGGACAATCTTAGCTGCAGGCCCGGGTTGTGTCACTGTTTTGGAGGCTGACTTACCTGTGCTGCCCTGGTTTTGAAGTTGGAACCAGCTATAGTCGAGTCTGTGAGTTCAAGTTCATTTTCCTCGTGCGTAACACCGGAACAGCCCCGCGCGATGCTTCTGTTCACGCGCCGTGCGAACAGTTTCCTAACACGTGTCAAAGCGCCGTTTCTGTCAAACAGACGGCAGCACATGCTAACAGGAGCAGCCATAGTTCAACCATTTGACAGCTCCGAGGTCCCCTGTTTGCTCCTTCTCTCCGACCTACAGTTCAACAACGTCTCTAACCAACCGGGACCAATCACAGTAACGGACGCATACCCTGGTGCACTATGGGTAGTGTAGTCAGGGGTAACCAAAGAATAATTTTTTACATTGAAACCGCCAATGGAGGGTAGCACTGAGACAGGTTATTTCAGGGAACTAAAAGCAAATTAAAACCAGGAGTGAAAAACACATAAAAAGTCAATTTTAGACAAATATGAAAGTTAGCGTAAACGCACTGTGAGTTAACACAGCAAATATGTATTACCTCTTATGAACTTCTCAAATCAACCATCCTGCTATTATATTTAAAAAAAACAACAACTTTTTTTTTTTTTTTTTGAAAAACCTAAATGAAAAAGAAAAAGAAAAAACAAAATATATTGTGTACATGGAGACAACTCGGATCTTGGACAGGTGATACTGACAGATTATGTCCCCAAACAAAATAAACAAAAGCAGCCTGTTGTAAGACAAAGTATCTCGTTCTCATCTTCTTGCCATTTTTCATTTGTGCTGGTGTTTAGTGATCCAAACTGAATAACTCTCAAGGTCACAGTTCCTATGCTTGATCCTCTGAACCACAAAACTTTAATTTAACATGAGTGCCATCTAACTTATAATTAAGGTTTCTCCTTTGGCAAGGAAAAGAGTCTTGAAGGAAGTCAGGTTCAGGGCAAGGTCCCTCCAAATCAGGTCTGGAAGAACCTCAGAGCTCTACAGTAATGATCTAAACTCAAAATAATACCTAGTACTTAAAGTACTTAGTCTGACAATGGTTTGTGACTTAGTATTTCTTAGTATTTCTGGTGCCCTGACCTTTGGTGGATTCTCAGATATTATTTACATCTCTTTCTAGGGTCTACTTGAATTTTATTATTCCTATTTTTTTCCCATCCTACATGCATGTTATCTTTTATTTGTTTGTTTTAAATAAAGCTTAAGTTGCACCCAGATGAAAACAAAATAAGTAAGTCTTTATGTGTGTTGACTCGACAATTACATTATTTAACAAGAAATATTGAGAGTAATTCTTTAAAACCAAATTATAATACCTAACAGCTGCAGATAATACTCAATTATGTGCTGAACTCTTGCTTGGTGCATAGTTTTGGTGTTTTTCATAGCATCCTGTAGCAATCTGCATATGCATATGGCTTTTTCTCCATTTTTCTGCATGAAAATGATGTGTTGGAATAGTTCAAACTGAACTAAACTAAAAGTAATATTTAACTGAATATGCAACAAACTGAAATAAATACTGAAAGTACTGTTTTGAATGTTATGGGTTTTTTTTAACTACTGCAAAATAAGAAAAATAAAATAAAATAGGAAGCATCCTGCGGGAGACTTAATTGTATAAACTACCGGAAACTGTCAGCAGTTCACACCTTACCCACTAGATGGAGATGCAATCTCATGCAGAGCATTTAGGCGTTCAGAAGTGAACCTGTTGGCTTAATCAGATGAATTAAATAGAAAAGGGAACATTTTGTGATTGGATTCATCTTTCAGACGTGCTCTCAGTATAATCCGCACAACTCATACACATCATGACACAAAATAACAGACTGTAACTAGTAAATATTTAGTGTAGCTGGGGATATCAAGGTGAATTTTCTGGCTCTAAATACCTGTAAATCAACGCCTTTTAGCAAATACAACTGCAGAAATACATTTATGTGAATTTTCAGCTCTCAGGCAATCCACAGCATAACTGTGAAAATAATAACTCCCTACCAGAGCTATAAATAGTAGGGCCAGCTGTTGGATCTGCAGACTTTCTGTTTCCCTGATGAGGGCTATTGTATTGCAATCAAGACACCTCAATTGGACTAAAAAGCTCTTTGTCTGTAGAGTATATTTCTCAGCACCCCTGCTGAGTTCAACCCTGCCAGTAAATATGTATTTCCACAATACAAGTATATCTTGAAATAGGTGTGAACATACTGTGTGTTTAACGCTCTGTTCCTATAAAACACAGTTATACACCATGCAGTGCAATACAAGGAGAACCTGCGATAACATAAATATACATATATATATGATACATATACACCAAAGACCGAGCTCTGCAGAGTCTCATTTTGTTTAAATCACGTCAGTGAGATGAGACAAAAACAAACATACCTGTCTAGTGTTCACAATGTCATACCCATTTGATTTCCTTCTCAACAAATTTTCACTAGCTCAGTGCATGCAGTGACAGTGAATCCACGCAGGTCATCATGGGGTGATTTCAGGTATTAGTGTGTTGGGTCAGTGCATACAAATTTGCCTCTAATAGATTCACATTTTCATCAAAGCTTCATTTCATTTGACTTCGAAATGCTACAATATATTAACTTGCAACTCAAGCACATATACTTTCCACCAACCTGAAGATGCAGACTGCCGCCTGGGATCTATTTGAGGTCTGCAGTGAGCGGATCCTCAACTAATCTCTCAAAGGCTGTGAATTTCTTTTGTGTTTGTTATTCTGATAGAGGCATAAAAACACTTACCTGTTCGATTCAGATCTTTATTGTCCAATGTGGGAAAGTATTTTTGCACTAAGCATGAAAACACGTTTTAGCTCCTCTCTCTGAACCTAAATGTTTTGCAGATTTAATTATGTCTGTCTTATCGATGGATGATTTCTGATTATGATTTGACTTTCCTTGATAGTAATTCTCATCTGATTCTCCCATGTTTTAACATTTCCCAATGGTGAAAATTAACTAAATTAGTCAATAACTGTGTTTCAGTACAGTTTTGAGGTATTTAAATTAAAATTTTGCACTACTTTATCCTTCCACCCTTTTATTTTTATTTTAAAGCTCTATTACTATTCACTATATTATTCAGTTCAAGATTTTGCACCAAAAACATGATTTGGTTTATAATATTTTTAATAGTACAATCCCATGAAAAAGTATTTGTCTGCTTTCCTAATTTAATCGCCCCCCCCTTTTTTTTTTCTTTGTTTGTAAATTTGTCACAGTTCAATGTATCAGATCAACAGATCAAAATGTATCTGAATGAACTTTTTTCCCCCCCAATTCATTGAATACTCTGGGGAAATGTAGCAGGAATAATTCCTGGAACTGAAGACAGTAACTCCTTATACACTATATGGAAAAAAAGTACTAGGTCATGAACACATTCCACCTACAGGAGCTGCTCAGCCATGGAAACCCATGCCGTGAACTTCCTCCAGCGCACAGTTTTTGAGCTGATGTTAATGCTAGAGCTCTTAGAGCTCTGCAGTCATCGAGTCAGCAGAGGTTGGCGACTTTTACACACTAAGCACCTCAGCGAACCCCACGCTGTAACTTTATGTGATCTGCCTCCTCGTGGCTGAGCTGCTGTGGTTCCTAAGCACTTCCACTTTGCAATACCACCTATAGTTGATCGTGGAAAATTTAAGAGGGAATACATTTCACAAGGCAACTCGTTGCAACTGTGGCAATGGGACAGAAAACACCTGAATTCAAAGAGTTAAAAGTTGTGGCTTAATAATTTTGTTCATATAATATATAATGGAAACAGACCAAGAGTAACCTTTTAAATAAAAACATGAAAAAAATGAGTATAGAGACAGGATGGCCGTCTATGTCAGATATTTTATCTGTTTAATATCTATCCAGTGCATGTAAACGTTGTGGGAATGCATGCACGCCTAACATCACAATTAATGAAAATGGATTATAAGGAAATAGACCTGGACCCAGGTAACAGGTGGTCATTGTAAAGTTCTGATAATCACTGCAGTCTTGATTTACCATTGTTGATGAATATTTACCTTTGCACAAAAATAGGCAGACCTGACACTGAAAATTCAGTGTTATGAAAGGTTTTAAATCTCCATTTATCTCCTTATTTTAGCGATCAGATTTCTTAAGCACTGCAATGCAAAGCACATTTCCACATTGGCTATTACACAGGTTTCTCATCTCTCTTAGCACCTGAAATGCATCCAGTTTCACAGACCTCTTCAGCTGGGCAGAAATCGCAGCCAACCAACAATCCTGTGAAATATGTTGATTTCTTCTGTACTCAAGAAAATCACTAAAATTTACCTCTCTATTTTCCCTAATGCCTTCTTTTTTTCTTTTTCTTTTTCTTTTCTTTTCTTTTCTTTTTTTTTTTTTTTTTTTTTTTTTTTTTCCAACTTTTGCCATTTTGTTT
>VUQG01004635.1:5029-19366 GCA_015106755.1 Etia nguti
TTTTCTATTTTTTTTTTTTTTTAAGTCTTTTTTTTTTTTTTTTTTTTTTTTTTTTTTTTCCCCTCCCCTTCCTTTTTGTGGTGAAATCAACTTGAAAGCAAAATCATTGCCTGTTGGGCTACATGTTTGGATACTAACACTGGGCTGAATAGTAAAGGAGAGGCGGTAGGTCACACCGTTACAGCTCGTAAAGAGATATCTGATGTGCATCATCTGCGGAGCATCTTTAGTCTGATGTGGCGATGTTAGAGCCGTGAATGAAAGGCATTTTCACAGCGTGGGATAACAGACTTTTCAGAGGAGATTGGAGCAGAAAAAAAAGTGCAGGAAAATGCTTTGACCAAAGATTAATTTGCGTCTGTATGTATGCGTGCCTGTCCTTCATTTTTACTGTGCTCACACAATGGGAGCCTGTATCTTGTGCACAGTTTAGCACATGAGAGGAGTCAAATAAAATCCTAATGACCCTCTAAATAGTACTTTGTGTCTTTGAGACGTGATCTCAGTCATATAGGGCAAGATCTGTGGTGCGGACACTCATGATAAAAAAAAGGGCATAATCATGAAAAACGCTAAAATTAGCCTCAAAAACAGACTTTGGAGCTTTGAGGGTATGTGGTGTACAGTGGAGGGCAGTAGGATGCTCGTTCCTCCTAGTGCATCACACCAAGGCTGCTAAAACCCCCAGAAAATATCTTAATATTTCTATTAAATGATTCACAACTCTCAAAATGAAGGGCCAGAATGGCTAAATGATGATTTATTGGAAGGACAGGGGTTGTGATCATGGCATGGAACTAATGTGAGGTCTTTTAGTTTGGCTGCAGCTCTGGTTAAATGTTCATACTTATAAAATTACTCTTTTTAATGTGTCTGCATCTTAATGACTAATCTATCACCTCATCCAGTAATAAAGATAAATCTTATAGTGTTTGTGCTCCAATAGTGTGAATTTTTATCAATTAAAATATGGCATATTATTTTTTTTAAAAATCAGCTTTACTTTCCAATCTTGTCAGAAGTTTTGGTTTCATTATTTCATTTTCTTTTCTGACACTTAAAAAAATATCCAAAGTAATGAGGCAGAATACAGTTTACATATAGGAGAATCAGGTCTAATTCGGGTTAAAGGAGGTTTGTCTTTAGCTCCTCTTTTCCTGTCACTGAGAAATAATCTCTCTGCCGAATGTGTTTCTCCTGAGCAGGATTTATGTTCACCGGAGCTGCATAAATTAGTTTTCCAAGTTGCTTCTAACTTTTTCTAACAATTCAACATATCCACCACCTCCTCTCTCTTGATGTACTTATTTCTTTTGTTGAGATGGTGGAGCAACACAAACGTGTGCAGCTGAGGATACAAGTTACTGTTTATTTTTTTTGCAAGATCTCTGTACTGTAACTAATGGCCTACCTATTCAGCTGCTCATTAATACAAATATCTAACCAGCTAATCACCTGGCAGTACCTCAGGCATGTCGACATAACCAAGACGACCTACTGAAGTTCAAACGGGGCATCAGAATGCATGAGAAAGGTGATTTAAGTGCCCTTGAACGTGGAAAGGTTGTTGGTGGAGAAAGGCTGGAATTGCAGAAACTGCTGATCTGCTGTGATTTTCCCAGACAGACATCTCTGGGGTTTACGGAGAATGGTCTAAAAAAGAGAAACTATCCAGTGAGCAGCAGCTTTCTGGGTGAAAATGCCTTGTGGTGCCACTCCTGTCAACTAATAACATAAAAGTGAGGCTCCAGTTCAAGGCTCACCATAACTGGACATCAGAAGATCAGAAAAACAAAATGTTACAACATTTGGATGGTAAGATCAGAATTTGGCGTAAACAACGTGAAGCATCGATCCATCCGGCCTTGTATCAGCGGTTCAGGCTGCCAGTGGTGTAATGGTGTGGATGAAATGTTTTTGGCACTCTTTGGGCCCCACCTACTAAAAATAGTTCATAAACCATTGTAGTATTGTAGCAGATCACTTCCATCCCTGATATGTTATATCATCATGAACCCAAATCTCTGAGGAATGTTTCCAGAAACTCGTTGAATCTGTAGCATGAAGATTTAAAGCAGCTCTGAAGGCAAAAGGGGATTCAACCTGGAGCAAGCAAGATGTACCTAATGAAGTGAAATGAATTGAAAATCTGTCTCTTTTTATTTATATATATATATATATATATATATATATATATATGGGTTTGCACGACAAATTTGAGAGCCATCAGAGGGTGAAGTAAAAATACAAAATGAAATGTTTTGTTTCTTCTTTACAGAAAACATTTCGGTGAAAATAACCCTGAAGCAAACGAACAAATTTTCATAAACACTCTAAGATGGCCACTTTCTAACAGAGTCTGCAGACAGAAGTGAATTACAGCTCTGTCTCTCTAAGCAAAGCCATGGTTATCAGCTGATTTGGATGTGGCACACCTGGTCTGGGAACCAGGATAAAAGCACTGGAGCTTAGAGCTCGGCCTCGCTCTCTCCCCTGTTCTCATTTCCAAGATTACAAATGAATTCTCAGTCCATCCCACAAGGAATGCAAGTGAGGCAGGTGAGGAAGGAATACGTGGAGAGAGTGACACAGATGCACCGTGAATCGTTTTGTTAGAGCCCGACTACAGCTCATGAACTCAGGTGCTCGTGATGTTTTTGCAGTGTCACGAGACGAGGTAAGACCTCCAGTGTTTCAAAAACACAGAAACACCTGAGAGCAGAAAAGCTTGATCATGTTAAAAAAGTAAAAGTATGAACAAATGGTTTGTGAATTCCAGCTTTCATGTGTCTCCCAAAAAAGCCTCATCTCTCCTCACGATGCATTTTAGGAGTTGAGTCACCCTCCAAGATGGTGCATTGAAATTGATTTCCGGGTCTCAGCCAGGAGGACGGAGGAGATGAAGAGGCACAAATTAGAGAGATGAAAAGAGCCTCCTCTTTGTGCACTCTTTGCGAGTTTGGCGAAGATCTGGCAATGCTCCTCACTTTTGACACACACCTGCACCAACACCACTGATGAGCACACTTCATGCTTCAGTTGGCTCTCTTTCTATTTGTTAATTATCTACAATAAACGTCGGTAATAACCGTCAGCTGTCGTGCTCTTTCTATTTTTGCCTGGGCTCAGGAGCCGAGCTGTGACGTCTCCTTGAATTGCGCTGTGTGAGCTTGCATCAGCAGCAGAATTAAACAGCCTTTGTCTGTTTGTGCTTCTGCCTGCGACACATTTAGAGCTGATAAAAGATGTGTTCCTGTTACAAATTACAGCAAAACACTGCCTCCTTAATCGAGCCATTTAACCGTCAAGTCAGATGCTTTCACTGCTGTTGTCGCCGCCTGTTTCTGGGCACAGTGTTGATGCAGGACAAAGCAATAAAAAGTCCAACATAAAGCTTTTTTTTCTGTGAACATGACAAATGTTTGGTGGTTTTTCCAGCTCTTGCAGGTCAAAATCTGCTCATATAACTGGTTGAAAATTTTAAAAAAAACAAAACACTTTATTTATCCACAAGGGGGTAATTAAAAAGGCCACGTGATCCAAAATGACTGCTCACAGTTCAGGTACAGAAGTACTGATTGTGGGGTGGAGGAAACAAGGGAAGGTCAGAGGTCAGATGACAAACAGTGTGCTGTCAGTGTGTTTCTGTATGTCACCACAGATGGTTAGTGATCACCTTCATTTAATCAAAAAAGTATTCCAAGGGTTGAAAGTCAGGGTGTTTTTAGAAGTTTTTCTAGAATCATATTTTTGAAGGGCCATTTAAAATTTTCCTTTATCTGAAAAAATTTAGCCTCAGAAGATCCTTCAAGTTTTTTAGGGTAAGTATCTGCTCAGACTCAAAGCACGATCCCTCATGCTGGGTGATGACAGTGCATAAATTGAATTAAAACATCTTGCTCTGCTTCTCAAACAATTATCAAACAATCTCGTGTACATGGATGACTGTTTCAGAAATTCACATTGAGAAAATGTGAGAGAACTCTATCATGAATTTTGGGTGTAATATTAACAGGAACTTGCTCTTTCTGAAAAAGTTCATCTGGATTAGGTGCATTGTGTCATACCAGTGGAAAATCACACTGAGGTTGGCTGTGTTTTTTTTCTTAATATTCAAGCTTTAATATCTGTGAAATCATTCACCTGACATTCCTTGTATATGAGAAGCTGTAAATAAAATATTTAATAATAATAATAATTTCTATAGGCCTCCAAACCTGCTGAGATCAGACATCCAAATATTCTAGAGATTTCAAGACTTTAACCTGAGGCCACAGTCTGTATTCATCGAGTCATAGTACCAGGTATTCATCCTCAAACATTAGAAATCTAGCTCAAGTTGATTTGTAGATAATGGAATTTTAAAATGACCCATCAAACACGAAGGTAGAGAAAAATCTAAAAACGAAACCAATGACAGCGGGGACGTGAACTGTTGTACAGTTCATATTAAGGAGTGTATTTTTCCCCTGATGCTAGTTTATTTTTTATTTTTCAGGTAAATCTGTGACAGCCAGATTTCTTTTTAATCTGATTAATTGAGATGGAATGAGCCTTTGTTGACCCAAAGGTTTCTGTTTCCAGAAAGCTAGAAATAACATCTGAGACAACTGAATGACAAGTTTGGCATTCTTCACCCCTTTTTGTGTAAAACGGTATCCAAAAATCCAAAATCATTTAGCCATTTAGTCTCTTCTCCTCCTGCTTTCATCTCATCTTCTAAGTTGATCTCTTCTTAATATACACATAAAAAAAAGTCTGTATGAGCAATGCTGTACAGATTATCTTGTAATGAAGTTATTAAGATCCTTTTATCACTATCTAACACACCAATCTCTCTCATAAATTACTTTCAGTTATGTTTCACGTCTTTGAGACAACTTTTATGACAACTTTAGCCAATTCACACCAAGTTTTACAGATAAACAACACATGAATTTATATAATCCAATACATTAAACAGGAATCTTTTATGAAATCGGTTATCGTGTTAGCCTCCTGCTTCTCCTCACAGTTCAGGTGCCTTTTGATTTGACTGCGGCGTGTATTCAAATAATCTCCTTTAGCTCACAAATAATATAAAAGGTACTGAGCAGGTAGTAAAACAGGTAAAACAACTTCACCTTAAAGAGCTACAGCATTAAATATGCAGAAAAAACACTCTAATGGGACTACAGACAAATGCGCTGGCACTTCACGAGGATTTTAAACGCAGCGTTTGTACTGCAGTGTTTTTGCATACTTTTATAGTAATGAGCCTCGGTGGTGAAAAACATCATTTTTCTGCGGTGAGTGAACGAGGAGCTGCTTCTTTAGCCTAAAGGTTAATGTTTTACATCATTAACGACACGTCACTTTGGAAGACGTTAATGGAGGGGATTTTTGTTTGGGGCAACAGAAATGCTGAACTTTATGGGTTCTTTCACAAACTGGATGTGAAAAGCAAAACTTTTACCTTCGTGGTGACATCTAATTTACTTGTTTCCAAACTGGCTTGCTCACATTAACAACACTAGGAATAAACAAGAGTTAAAGCCTCATTTCTCCCAGGAGCTGAATCAGAAACGATGGGAGCACATAAACGTTTTCAAAAGTTAAAGGGGACCTGTGCTTTTCCCGAGTTTCTGTCATATATTTATAATGTCATAAAGGTCAAGACTTTAAATAATGATGTCACTATACATACAAGTAATCCAGTGGGTCGTCAGCTCCGACTTCAGACTGCTTTAGAGGCTCCCTTTCTTTTAACCTTGGCTCTTTATGATGTCAGTGAGAGCAGCCGTCTTTCATATACTCATCTCAGACACACAGCTCTCTCCCTCCCACCTGCTGTTCAAACATTTTATTTGCAAGTAGCAGCCAATCAGAAGAAGGCTGGCTAAAGGGGGGTGTTGGCATCAGTGTAATTTTTTCATTCTTAACCCTCTTTTTTGAATAAAAAAAAAAGACTGTGATCCACAAATTGCACAACAATGCTGGATGTAGCAAAAAAAAATGATATAGATTAAAACTCGTGCATGCAAATTGATATTTAATTTCTCCATATTTTATGTTTTGTTGGGTAAAAGGCAGAAGAGCTAAATCTACTCTTGTCACCAAGGCTCAGTATGAGATAAATAAGGACTATTTTGAACCCTGAATCATTTGATGATACTAATAAGTCTTATTCAAATATCTATGATTACTGTCTCAGATTAACAACAATCACTATCAATAATATCAAAAATCACTTCCTGCTACAAAAGCATGTGTTCAGCCAGTGTTTGCTTCATTTCATGTCAGAATATCATTAAATCAGCTTAAAACAAAAACTACCTTTTAAGGAAGATGAAAGCTGCAGAGATGGATCTAACATGCAACATCTACATGCGTACGTCTGAAGGCTGCTTCTGCCTACAACCTCCTCTGAAGCTGTCTTACTAATGTGCACCTGATGTTATATTTCCTGTGTTTCTTTTTTCCAAAGCATGATCCAGAGAAGTTTAAAACAGGCACAGGACAGATTTTTTTTTTACCCCCCGATTTTCTTTTTCTATGTCAAATATGAATAATTACTTTCAATTTCCCCACACCTAAAATAAAATGAATTTAAAGAACACTGAATTCCTTTTATGCAATCTCAGACACGTCCATCATCCTTTTTCCATCTTCCCAGGTGGGGAAGATGGAAAAGACCTCTTCCCATACTCTGTCACACCAAAGTGCAGACTCGGTAATGAACGACTGCAGCGTCGTCTCTGAAGCCTGTCGTTGCTGGAAACATCTCACATCACCAACTAACGTTCAACTTACAGGATCCATTTCCAGTTTTTTGTATGAGGCTCTTTTCACTCGGGCTTAGGGGGCTTATCACATCACTGCCTGTAAATTACTCGCTGTCTGCTTTGGACGTTGCACCACATCCTGATGTGATGGTTTCTCATCAGTCTGTCAGAAGCCTTTGATGCAGTTGATACCTCCTTATTTCTATCCAGATTATCTCGTGCCATCGGAGCAGATGCTGCACTGCAATATGTTCATGTGTAAAAGAAGCAAATGTTGGTCTGAAGAATCACTGCTGTGTTTTTAATTTGAAGGGATTATCCAGCGTGAACTCTGCTGTTTGAAGTGGGTGCAATCTTCATTTACAGCACCGGAGTCGGGCAGAAACATTGAATCGAGGATGGAAATAGGACGAAGTTGCCGTAGAAACATGATGTGACTGATAATGCAATTCTGTAATGTTACAGAGGAGGAATAATCCAGAATAATGTAAAACAATAAGGATGATAAATTACCAAGTCTGTGCCACATTTTTCAGAACGAGGCTACAAAGTGCAATTGAGTAAGAGACACAACTGGCCAAAAACGGGAAACTAGAACCCAAATAAGAAGACTTCTGTCAATAATTAGATAAAGGAAGGAGAACCTTCTGCTGTGAAGCAATGAAAGAATAACTTAAAACTGCTTTTATAAAAGAGGAAACTATTCTAGCTGTTTAATGTTCACAGAGACGTCTCACAGCATGATCAGCTTTAATACAACAAAACTAACCTGCAAAACATCTGCAAAACATCTGTAACCTGTTAGAAGCTGCGATTAAGCTCTATGTTTTTTTTCACTTAGCCTTTACTCTGCTTCATCTCATTCAAATAATAAATATGTAATATATATATAGAATATCATCTTTGCTGAGCCTGAAAATTCAAACTTATTTATGAATTTAAAGTTAGAATTTTTTTTAAAAAGAAACGGAGGAAGAGAAGTTGCAGAAACATGTGTGTGCATGTTTGTGTGAATATGTCTGCAAAAAAGCAACTGGATGTCAGGTTTAGTGATGGAGGACCCCAGATGCAGACTCGCAGGCTGGTGTCAAATGAAAACAACCTTTTATTACAGATGGAAACCTGGCTCATGAGAAATCACAGAAACTCTAGACAGACACACAGAGAGCTATGAAACGAGACGACGGGAGCAGTAACAGTAAAGGAAGAGGATGATACAACAAAAACTAAGGGGAAATAAGGGCTGTAAACACATAAAAGGTCATTAGGGAGATGGGAAACACCAGGAAACACAGCTGGGACTAATCAGGAAAACTTGGAATGGGAAGCAAAACTAAATACAATGTACATGTGATAGCAGAGTATCAAAAATCAGGATGTCAGGTTTGCTGTGTGGCAATAAGAGTAGGACCCAACTGCAGGACTCAGAGTCAAGCAATTAACTAAAAGAGGCAATTTTATTGTTGTTACTTAAAAACACAGAAATACAAAAAAACAAGAATTCAAGCAAGGCAGATACGACTTCTGAGATGTAGCTTTTTTATTTTTTTGCAGTTTCTCTGAGTATTGCTCGGACCTCCACTCCTAGGAAAACTGTGGTGTTGTGTTAATAAACACTCGCTTGGTTACACTTGCCGATGATCAGTTAATCAGCTACATTTGATTATTAATGCCTGACTGCTACTTCCCCTTTAAAATCCCGTAGAAACATTGATCAGATTATTTTTATTATGGCACGATACATAAAAACTTGAAATTCATAGAGGCTGTATTTTCATTTTCCAAGGACTGCAAATGGGACGGAGTGAAAGTGATGCCGGTTCATTAAATCCAGACGTATTCGTGTCTGATTGTGCTCGAATGGTTCATTTGAGTAAATGATGTTGGGTAAATGATTTGTTGCTATGATAAGTATGCTGCATTTTAAAACAGTTGTTAATATTTAAAAGTTAATACACTGATGTTTAAATATTTAATCTCTTTTTTTTAAGTAATGCTCGTCTGAGAAAACAAAGTCATTAACTGTGACTGAATACAAAAAACAACCTTGAATATGAGATTTCTATTCTTGTCATCAGGCTAGAGTGAGAGCTAAAAGAAAATCTACAGAAAAATGTGCTTGCACTTAGAGGCTCAGAATAACGACTCGCGGTGTCGTTTTATTGCACTCGTTCAAATTCAGCTGCAGCTCTACTAAATTTGATGCTGTTAAGAGACAAAACCATTTTAGGTAGCAGACACCCTTTTTGCTGAACGTTTCACACTCAGCAGACTGTGAGAAATGGTGATAGGAAGCGGTGTCATAACAGCTGGAAATGGTTAAGAGATGTGTTAAGTTAATTTTTCATGTCCACAATGTGATGGCAGAGACTTTGTACTGATTTTGGAGGATTCAGTGGCCTCTAATATATTGTTTATTTGTTTTGTTTGGTAAAGATTCTTTTTATTGCTGTAAAATTGAGCATTTTTAACATATGGGAGTCTGTCACTGGGACTGAGTCACATTTTTAGAGCCACTAAAGGACCTGCGGTTTTTGGCCCTGCAGCCCGTGATGCACATGTGATCTTTCACTTGACACTCCGGACACCAAACAGGCTGTTTACTGTAAATGAGTCTGTATGACAAAACAGGCCACTGGCCAAATTTATTCCTGTGTTTATGACTTAATTGTTTCTAGTTTCCTAAACTTCTGACGGCTTCACCTTATCTGACCTCACAGTGGAACAAAGAGAAGCTGCTCTGGGCTGATATGTCACGCTGTCCTTGTAGAGGGCACTCCGGCTGGCCTTACTGATGGGAACAAAAGTCGCATGCTTTTACTTGGTGTGTGTAAAGGTGAAACACGCCCCTGCAGTGTATGATTGGCCATAGCTGCAGCATGTCATTCTGAACATCCAATAAAATCGCTGGCCAAAGGTCAGGAACTTCCTGCTTTAAAAAAAAAAAGAAAAAAAAAAAGGAAATCTTAGAGTTTGTGTGATTTGTTTAGTTTACTGAACTTTGCAGATTTGTTTCCCTGAGACAAAAACTGAACATCGTCCAACACTGAAATGTCATCAGTGAAACACGAAGGTAGTATATCTGCACAAAAAAACGAGACCAGATGGTGGTTTGTTTTGGTTTTTTTTTACCACTTTCAACCCTCATTGCTGTTGTGAAATCCTTTGACTGATCATCAAATGTCTGACAGATTGTTATGTTTGTACTGCCGACTGACTGAAGCTGTGCTGTGTTGTCTCTAGTTTCAGAGCTCTCTATACCGGTCCCATGGGGAGAGATCAGAGGCAAAGCCTGGGGTCCTGAACACGGCCACCCGGTGCTGTGCATGCATGGCTGGGCAGATAACTGCGGTTCATTCAACACGCTCATTCCCTTCTTACCTAAAGGTAAATCACCACAGACAGGACAAGGGTGAGAAAAACTGTCACCTGTGGGCTGTTGTAGCTGTGGGTAAGTGGCTGTCAGCTCAGTGTGACTCATTATCTTCTGTGCCTTATTGTACCCTACTCTGTACTCCCAGTACACCAAGGCTAGAGTGCAACCATCCAGTGTGAGCTCAAGTGTAACATCACAACAGTAATCCTGACCTCGGACATTATATAAACAATCAAATTGCAATCATTAGTTTATTAATTAAATGCCTCTAGTGGAGGGAGGGAGGGAGGGAGGGAGGGGGGGGGTTACACTATCCACCAGTGGTTTATATCTGCTCCTAAATCATAATAACTTTAGTTTTGTAGGCTTGTGGTCATAAAACACAAACATTATTAAATGATAACGGTCACAATGCCAGGAAAAGGTCAGGGGATGTTAAGCCACTTTATTTAAAACCACAAGTGAAAATCCAAAAGCAGGACATCAATCAAAAAAACTGCCAGAAAATTTAAGACCGTCAAAATCATTTTGAATCGGGGGCTACATACAGCTCGCCTTATCTTAACTGGGCCAAGCCAGTAAAACTCCCCTTTCTATCACTGTAAATATGTTTAACTACACATTTAATGCCATTAGATATAAGAAAAAAGAAGTACAGTTACAATAATACACGTCAGTTTTTCTATATGATTAAAAAAATGCTGTAATGTGTGAAAATGTGTAAAGAAATTACAGAAAATGTTCTGGTAGCTCACTCTAAACTCTCTCCTGTAGCTACAATTGCATTAATTTACTGCAAATGCAGTTCATTCAGTCTCTGTGGAAAATGCTGTGTCACTCCATGCATGTCCACCAGGTTCCTGCTGACCCATCAACAGCTCAGGTTTGGATTTGATTATTTTTCATCCCTTTTTATAGAATTTCTCTCTGTTTGAAACATCTTCAAAGCTTTAACGCTTTAAACAGAAACAAACCGAAGATACAGGATACTTAAAACGGCTCAGTAACATCATCAGGGATTTACCTGAAACTGGAAACTACTGACGGACTGTGTTTGAGTTTTTTAAGAGATTAAAATGATGTACAGAGAGTTGGGTTTAAAGCACGTACTGAAAATGTATATTATGACTTGCATTGCTTTTTTATTTGACTTGCATATTTAATATTCAGCTAAAACAACACCCAATCCAAACCCTTGTCAGGTTTAGGGTTAAGAAGTTAATAGCCATTATCGAGCTGCTTCAGTCTGAACCAAACAGGCAACCAAACGCTTATGTTTATTTTATTGCTTTTTATGTTTCATTTTATTTTATAACATTTTTTCAAATGGTTAAATATTTTCATATTTTATTTTACCATTTTTATATTTAGAATGTATTTGATTTTCAATTTAATTTATTTCATTTTATTTTTTTCAGATTTTTTTTTATTATTTATTTAATATTTATTAATTTATTAAATATTTAAACATTTAAACATTTTAAATATTATTGATGCTGCCGGTCTGCTGTGGTGAAGCGAGAGCTGAGTGTAAAAGCGAAGCTCTCAATTTACCAGTCGATCTACGTCCTCTCTCTCGCCTATGGTCACGAGCTGTGGGTAGTGGCCACAAGAACGAGATCGCGGATACAAGCAGCAGAAATGAGCTTCCTCCGAAGGGTGGCTGGCCTCTCCCTTAGAGACAGGTCGAGCAATTTGGCCATCCGTGAGGGGCTCAGAGTAGAGCTGCTGCTCCTCCACATCGAAAGGAGCCAGTTGAAGGTGTTCGGGCAGATGACAAGGATGCCTCCTGGGTACCCTACTGGTCGAGGTGTTCTGGCCATGTCCCACTGGGAGGAGGCCCTGGGGCAGACCCAAGACACGCTGGAGAGATTATATCTCTCAGGTGGCCTGGGAACGCCTCGGTGTTCCCCCAGACAAGCTGCAGGAAGTGGCCGGGGATAGGGAGGTCTGATTTTCTCTGCTTAGGCTACTGGCCCCATGATCCAGCCCCAGATAAGCATTCCGTCTCTCTCTCTCTGCTTCTGCTTAGAGTGCAGATACGTGGCAGTGGACATGCCAGGTCACGGTCTGTCATCTCACCGGCCTCCTGGAGTCTTCTATTCATTTCCTGCGTATGCAGCAGACGTACGTAGAGTTGCTGAAAGTGAGTGGGACCTCTTCGGCTCTTGGTAGCCAGGCTGCACTTTCAATCTATTGGTTAAAACAGCGCTGTTATCAGCTAGGTTTCATCAGATAAGTTTTCTGTGTCATACACCCTGCAGGTCTCAGCTGGACAAAGTTCTCCATCATGGGTCACAGCATGGGTGAGTCACAGGCATGAACACTGACACTGCACTGTGTGTCTTCCATTTATTCTTCTGGAAAGTCTGAATTTAAAAGAAGAACTTTTATAGGAAGACAGTGGCTGTCTAAACTCAGGTTTAACTGGTTAAATGTGCTGCTGTGCTGTGTGTGGAGCAACCAATCAAAGCGATGGTGCAACAATTAGTGATTAAATTAACTCCTCGAGGGAACAGAAAACTCCATATCTTCGGGCAATTGATCTGTGCTTTAATGCTAAAAACGTTGTCTGGTTGGTGCTTCAAAGTAAACCTAAACAAGTTGATTATGCCGAGCATTTTTTTTTTTTTTATGCACAATAGTGACAGTGCTCACATAAACTAGTGGGATCCTTTCCCATGGTCCATCACTGCATACCCTAATGTGTCAGACATGCACACAGATGTTGAAACAAAAGAAAGAAGTATAATGAAATGATACTTTAAAGTATTGTTGCTTAATCTGCAAACTAGTTATAGCTACTTATAAAAATTAGCAGTTAAATTGACTTAAAGATATTGCAGAGAATCAAAAGATCAAAGTTAGTAAACGTTTAAACAAGTTAACTCTACTTACTATATAATTACTGTCATTTTTCATAAATTAGAGGACTTGATGTTTTTCTTTGTTTTAATGTAATTTTTTTGAATTTAGGACACAGTAAAAAACAATTAGAAGACTTTACCTTACATTTATAAATTACTTTATCAATTATGTTTCCAATAAACAAAATGTTTGGAAATTAAATAATTTGAACAATTTGCATATTTCTGCAAATATCTAATCAGCCAATCACATGGCAGCAATTCAGTACATTTAGGCACATGATCAAGCCAATCTGCTGAAGTTCAAACTGACCATCAGAATGGAGAAGAAAGTTGGTTTAAGTAAACACTAAAAGCCATATGGACTGGTCTATTTGAGAAACTGCTCATCTGCTTGCAATTCCCCACACAACCATCCCGGTACTAGAAAGGTGTACCAAATAAAGTGGCTGGTGAGGGTTGTATTCCAGTAAAATTGAAGCTTTAAAGTTTTTATTGGAACTCCTGGGGGGAAAAAAAAAAAAACCTAGCTGCTGCAGTGCTCAGCTAATGAGAATCCTAATGAACTGAATAGCTGTTGCTTTTTTTCTGTCATTTTAAACAAAATAAACAAAGAAAACAATACTTGTTTTTCAGCCAGAGTCTGTTTTAAATTCAAGGTCTCACAAAAATGATCATGTTAATTTGACGATGTGCTCACTCCCTTACAGGTGGCAACATCGCCGTCATGGTAAATTAAACACATCACGTTGATCTAATCACTGCTTTTATGAAATATGTGTCATAAACTGCATTTTCCAGGTGATCACAGCAGGGTCTTCACTGTGTTTCCTACAGTTCAGCGCGGTGTATCCTGAGATGGTGGATGGCATCATAGTGCTGGATGTTTTTGGATTTGTACCTACAGATCCGGTACTTTTCGTAACTGCTGGGAAAAAAACCCACCAACAATCTAATATTTGGGTGGCGGGAAAGATGCAGAACTACTTTATTAAATTATCTTTATGAGCCACTCCTGTCTGCGTTTCTGATTTTCTCACCTCTCATTTTACCGCAGAAAGAAATACCCCGAATCATGAGGCAGGGGATGGATGAGATGCTCAAGTATGAAAAAAAGGCAGAAGAGAAGAAGAGGGTTTACATGTACGAGAAGGCGGTGGAGAGGTATCGCTTTATTTTATGGCCAATTCAAGTGGAGTAAGCCTTTTATGTGTTTGTGCTGAAGTGAAGTGAAGCTCTGCTGCTTTCTTCATACAACTGAACTGCTGGCAATCACCGTGGGTAATGTTGGCATCAGGTTTTGACAGAGTGAACTGCATTTTGTTGTTAG
>VUQG01004635.1:19386-52248 GCA_015106755.1 Etia nguti
TAAAGGAGTAATTTTTTTTTTTTTTTTTTTTTTTTTTTTAAAAAAAAAAAAGGGGGGGGGGGGGAAAGAAAGCAACTCTTGTTCTGCTGCATCAATTTAGTTTTATGTCAAACAGCAGAAGTCCTCGCTGTGTGGAATAATAATAAACTGCAGAGAGGGATGAAACAGAAGAAAATAAAACTGAGTCACAGTTTTGGCTAAATTGTTTTGTTTCCTTCAGGCTGTTGGCTGCAAACCCGACTCTGTCTGAACGGTCTGTTCAAATGCTTTTAGAGCGAGGTCTGACTCGAGTTGAAGGAGGTATGTCTTTATCGCTTCTCCTCCTGTCAACGAGGAATAATCTCACTTTGCTTTCTCTCATTTGCTGGCAGTTGAATGTGTTTCTCCTCATTAGGATTTGTGTTCTCCAGAGACCTCCGAGTTAATTTTGTGAGTCACTTTTAACCTCCCCAAACTTCACCACATCCCACTTTGTGTCTCCTCCAACAGAGGTTTGGCATTCAGCTCACATATATTTGATGTGTTTTATGCAGAAAAACACAGAGCGGATCACTTTGGAGCAGAGCCTGGAGATGCAGTCGAAGATTCAAGCTCCTGTTTTACTTATCCTGTAAGATTTTTTACCACTAATCTGAATGGATATTACAGTATACTTTATTTTACAGCGTGTACATGTCCCTGTTTGCTGTTTAAATGATTTCTGCCATTTAAATAAAGCATATCAAAAAAACCCATATAACACCAATCTGTGTTTTTCTAGAGCTGACAAAGGTTTCGGTCCGGCATCTAGGGAATCCAACCAGAAACTCACTTCGAAACTCCTCCAAGTCTATCAGGAGAGAAATGTGAGTTTAATTTTACGTAAGAGTAAATAACTCTCTACTAACATCTGTATGATAAAAAAATTATTTTTCATTTTAAAAACCCTACAATAACACAGAGAAAGGATCAAACCTCAACAATCAGGTGAGTCCCTGTGAGCAAAGACTTGGCAACAGTGGGACGGAGAAACTCCCTTTTAACAGGAACCAGGCTCAGGGAGGGGCGGCCATCTGCCACGACTGGTTGGGGGTGAGGGGAGGAGACAGGACACACTGTCTGACACACTTACTGCCTGATGCATCATCAGTTACTGAATTTTCTGTGCAACCTAATTAGCCGGAGCCAAATTAGATCAAATATTTAAAATGTTATTTATGTAGCACTTTTTTTTCAAAATCCACTTTAGCGTTTCAAGTGAGTAGCAAAATAAAACAAATACTGACTACCAGTAAACTGTAGTAAAAATAAAAAAAAATAAAATAAAATAAAACTGAAAGTCAGAAAAAGCTTTCCCATGAAAGTTTGTTTTAACCTCCTCAGATCCGAGCTATTGCTGAGCTTTTAATTTGTCCTATGAGTCTGACTGACGAGTGTAAAAGCAGCGCATGCTGAACAAAATGTCCTCATATGGAAGCAACTGGTTTATTTTGCAGCATAACTAAATAAAGCTATCATTATTTGATGAAGTATAAAACACTTTACTGAGTAAAACAAAGCATAAAGTGCAGAAAAGCCAAACTTTAATGTCCTGGTATGAGGATTCAGGATCTCAGGAAGTTAAAGGAAGTGATGAATGCCAACTTGATTTCCTCAGGCAGATTGTTGCAGAGGCTAACTGTAAAAGACCTTTGCATGAGAATCTGTACTGATGTATAGATTAGTAAGACAGTGTTCCTGTGTGGAGTTTTCCATTTCTCCTTGTGTCCCTGTGGGTTCAGTACAGCTACTTCGGGTTCCTCCAACAGTCCAAGGACATGCAGTTAGTGGGATTAGGTTAACTGGTGATTCTGAATTGTCCATAGGAGCAAAGGGCAGCTGGGATAGACTCCAGCTCCTCCACAACCCTCAATTGGTTAAGCAGAAGAAAATGGATGGATGGTTAAGACCCAATTTTTTAAAAATTTTTGTTGCATTTGTGAAATTAGAGAACTAAGAAAATGAAAACTATGTATTTTTCTCACTAAGGAAAGGGAACAACTATGAAGTGGAAGTAAAAAAATAAATAAATAAATCTGTTTAGGTTTGAGCAAATAAATCAAAGTAGAAGAAGCCTAGTTTGGAGATAAATAAAACATTTAGAAGCCTAATGGCTTAAAAAGTGGTAAAAAATAATAATAATTTTAAAAAAAAGTCAGCACACGCAGTCAAATATGCCCACACACTGTTAAATTTGACTTTGATTTCTCTTATTAGAATAAGAGATTCATGTGTATGCCTCCATACTAATCACCACTACTGAGATTCAGCAAAATTAAGAGGACACTAGTCACATGAATCTAGTTTTTTTTATTATTTTTTTTATCAGAGCCACAGGAAGCCACTGGGGATAGGCAGAAGAACTGCATGTGTATCCTGAGCTGCTGGACCGAGACGCCCGAGCTCAGAGCAAGGCCGCGAAGTACCTTAAAATAAAATCCTGAAATGCATTTTAAAACATCAAAATACATAAAAACGTGGAGCCAGTATTTATTTCAGATGCAAACATCGAAATGTCAGGGTACAACTGATGATCCTTGTGTCATATTTACAAATGTTTTTGTTGGTTTTATTGTTATATTAGAAAAAATAAGAACTGACTGTAGCTGATATGAAGCGCTGGGTCCTGCAGACAAACGGTTTGATTAAAAATGACAGCAGGCTGATCTGTATGAGAAACAATCATTTTCTGCTTTCAAAGAGCAGATGCTCTGTCGCTGTGTAATTGGAATCCAGCTAATTGGATAGCATATCAGCTAATCGTAAGTAACCCAATTAATATTCATTAAATGATTATTTATGAGGCATTAACTATCCACATAAAGCCAATTGATTATTTCTTAACAGGATCCGTGACACACCCTGCATGTTAATTCATGCATTAAGTCGTGTTAGTTAGAAATGTTTTATAACTTTATTCAAAAGTGTCCACGTGGATCTCGACACTGACCTGCTGAAATCACAAAACGGAGAATCTGCAGCAGTCAGATGCCTCCAATCACGACTTAATCCATATTATAGTTTTAAAATACAACATGTGCAGGATTTATAAAGATTAGCAGCAAGAAAAAAACAGAAGGGTCCTATCGAAGCATTAAACAAATACAAATGACAGCCTGTGAAATCTGCACACTTTTTATTGTACTTAACTAAAACTGGGTTAAAAAAACACTTTAGTTTTTAGTTTAGTTTTAGTTCACTCTTATAACCTTGGTCAGCAGCCATCTTCAAATGCAATTGCGGACTTAAAGTCGAGCAAAAAAGAAAGATTTCAATAGCTTGAAGAAGTAATCCTGTTCTGTGTGACTTTATTATTATCTCACATCATTATTTTGGTCCACTCTTCTTCACAATGTTCATCAGCATACATTTGTTTATACTGAGCTCTCTGAAGTTTGTGGTTTGGACTGGAATTTTTTTTCTTTTTTAGTCATTCTGCTGTGCTCAGGATCATTGTCCTATTGCATAATTCAATCTGGGCCAAGCCGAGCTATTGGTCTCACATTTGACTCTAGAATACTCTGGCATACGAGAGTTCAAAGCTCACTCAATGGCAGGTGCTGTTGCTGCAAAACAAGCCCAATAACCAACCCTCCATCACTGTGCTTGACAGCTTGCATGAGGTGTATGTGCCAATGTGCTGAAGGTGACACTGTGCATTCTGGCCACACATCTGCACTTTGGTGGAGACTTCTGTTGCCAAACAATCCATATTTGTTCAGTCTTTCTCTCTAAATGTATTGATCAACTGCATTTGATTATTGGTACCTGATCATACCCTCTTAATTCCTGTGGAAGCTGTAAGGGTGCAGTGTTTTACCGGCCTGCACTGAGTTCTGTTGAAACTTTCTTTTTCACTGTTCAACACTCTTGTCATTTACTAGTAAATCCTCTTACCCTGTATGTCTGTCTGTCTCTCTCAGGACACTGTGGTGAGAGTACCTGGCAGTCATCACGTCCATCTTGATAATCCTGAAGTCGTCGCTCCATTTATTTGTGACTTCCTGCAGACCAAAGTGCTCTCACAGCAGGTGAAAGCCTAGTGGACAAGATGTAACCATCACACACTCGCATTCTCCATGTGAAGTTTCACACTTCAAAAGTCTCAGTGCACTGTTTTCGTCTCTCTTAGAGCTCTCATTACCATAAAATTGTTCCAGTAATTTGTTCTGTTCTGTACAAACCCAACTGGAGAGTCATTTGGAATAATAATACTGAATAATAATAAAAAGAAACATGATTTATGAAACTAAACTTTTCAATCTTTTACAATTTTTTTGTAGAAATGGTGCATCTCATTCATTTTAGCTCATTAGTTATATAAAGGACCGGGACAGAAATGTTTCCCTTTGTGTGGGTGTAAAGAAGCACTCCTGAAATGTTTCCATTTATTAATCCATCCATTTACAAGACAGATGAAGAACAGCCTGCGATGTCTTCAGAAAAATAACAGCAATTTCAGCAAAATATATCAGTTTTCTCTTATTCAGCCCGTCAACTGTCATTACAAAGAAAAGATGCAGCTCAGCTCTTTGGCTTAACCTCCTCAACTTTGGAGTGGTAATGCAGCCTGTGACTAATGCCATTGTCTGCAAGAAGGCTCTAAATCTGATAGGGATTCAGACCTAACGCTCTCATGATGTGACCCATTATTCCTGCAACATAACTCTTCCTGGTGCAGTGAAAAATCCAAAGAGGATGCCCTCCTCCTCTGTGATTGTGACACTTTGCAAAGCCATGCAGTGGATGGGCTGGACTGTATCCTAAAATGTGCCAGCACAGGTGACACCAATGCTTTGTAAAGTCATTTAACACCTCCTCACGTCAACCTTTTTTTTTGATTGTGATTAGTTGTTGTCATATAAAGGCATCTTCTGATTTAATTTTCTGTTTCATGTAAATACTTTGGCAGTAGTTTGTTCTGTTGTCGTATTTCTTCTGTCAGGCACTGAATGCCATTTCCATCTCGATGAGCATCAGCCGACAGTGAAAACAAGGGGCCGGGAACAAAAAGCCATTTAGACATTTTAACATATTGCCATGCATTGCGGTTTTGTGGCAGTCTGCTTGAGTTTTCAGTGCAGTCGCATGTGTGTAAAAAGCCCTGAACTGAATAAAAATCCTCTGCGTATAACTTATGCCGTGAGGAAGTCACAGTTCATTGCTTCTGTTTATGTGAGGCTGATCTGTTTAACTGCTGCTTTTCATGAATCTGGTGGCGGCGCAGAGTGATGCTAAAAATGGCAGTCATTAAAAAAGATGACATCCTCTGACAACTTCTGGATATGTAGGCCACCCTCCTCCCTCTGCTCAGATTTTTGACTTAAAAAAAAAATAAAAAAATCTGACTGTCTTAAACACTGCAGCTGCTGTCAGTCAGAGCAGATATGAAAGGAGTCCCTCACACAGAGATGGCTCCCTCTCTCTCAATGTCACATAAACTGTGTGATGGCCTTGGTGTTAAATGGAGTGGAATTGATTTTACGCAGCGCGTAGCAAGGCAGCGAGCATCCACAGACATCTGAAGGGCTTGTCCCCCTCCACCACCACCAGCAAGCCCCCCACACCCACCCGCCCTCCTCAAAAATGATTATAGTTATATAAGTTTCCCTCCCACTCCCGCCGTCGTCATGGCAACCCCCACCCCTCCTTTTTGAACGTCAGAGCCAGGAGCTGGAGGATGAAGCCGCATGCAGCTTCAGCATCTCGTGCCTCTCAGAGAGCACCTGTGATTATTTTGCAGAGGAGAAGCAGCTGCTGCAGCGCCGGAGATCATCTAATGAGAGGTTCGGACTCTCGGCTGCTCTTCGTCGCTTAAAAAGTCGCCACCGATCGAGCAGCGTCCGCAGGTAAAAGCGCGGTGCCTCTATTTATTCCCGTGCGCTATTTTTAGAAAAAACACCTGTGCCAGATAAAGATTGTGAAACTGAGAGGAGTAATGATGGAAAGCCCCGCTGCCTGTTTAGTCGCTGTAGTGTCTTTTTTCTGTCATGAGAAGGGAGCGGGGAGGCTTTCTCCGAGATGCAGATAGCGGTGCGTATTTGGAAGGTTTAAACAACTCTGCTCATCCACCCTTTCCCACGATCTCGTCTCTTTTGCTTCTCTCCCTGTCCTCTCCTCCTCACCCTCCTTCTCCTCCACCCTTCCCATTCTTTTTGCCCTGACAGCCGGTATGTCGTGGTTGTTCTTGGACTGGTTCGTCCCCCTCTACCTGCTGGTGTCGGTGTTGGTGCTGGCAGGCTTCGGAGCGTGCCTGTACTTCCTAGAGCCCGGTTTGCAGGATGCCCACAAGTGGAGCAACAAAACAGTCCGGCATCACCCGCTGGTGGCCAGTGTGAACTGCAGAGATGACGATAGCAATGCCCTGATATGATCAAGAGGGCGAGGCGAAGCGGGAGGGCGGCTGGCCATCTGGACAAGGGTGCTGCCGCCGGGACACCCGTGGGATGGGAGCCAACACCCAAACGACCGTGGAAGAAAAAGGGGAGAGAAAGGATGAGAAAGGAGGGGGAGATTATCTGTTGTGTCTGATAATGCAAACCCTGTTCTATATCATTCCAACTTTTCTCTGATCTCTGCTGATTTTCGTTGTAGAGATGAGAGAAAAGTAAAGCAGAGATGTTTTTAATAGTTCTCAAAAAGAAAAAGAAAAAAGCCAAATGCACAATGCGGAGAAGACTGTATGCAGATAGATTGTGGGGTGATTGGAGGAAGTGTTGCCCTTTAGAAATGTGTTTGTAAATTTCACGCCATCCTATACTTGTGCCAAGTTTTACACGCATTTTGTAATTTTGACAATCACTTTGCATATCTCATAAAGTTTACTTACATTGTGCATTTAATTAGCTGAAGTGAGCGACATAAGTGCAATGACTTTGCTGCCAGCGGGGAGGGTTTTTAATCCTCTCTCTGATGTTGGCGTGGCAGCCGCTCAGACGCATGTGGATTGTTTAGTGCCGCTGTGCCAAACGGTGTGTTATTAGTGACTTACTTTAAACTGTTATGTACCCAATAAATGCAACTGATTCATTTAAGGTGCCAAGATTATCCTAGATGGACCAAGACGACTGACAAATAGCCTAGTATTTGGTAAAGTGTATATATATATTTTTTTGCTTTGTTTGTTTTCATTGTTTTTACTTGACAGCATGGTGAGAAACTGTGGGTGTGTAACGACCCTCTTTTAAGAATCATATGCTTCCTTTGTTCATACAAAAATAAAACTGCTCAGTCCTCACTCTTTGTATTTGCTGTTTCTATGCATGAATATATATTGCATGAATATAGTCTAAAGATATATGTGGTTCTAAATTATCCATATATATATTTTAACTAGTTCCAGCAGATGGGCTTGCTTAATATTTCCCATTAAGGATTTACATTAAGCTTACATTAAAGTAGTCACTTTTAGTCCTTTTATCTATAAACTGTCAGCAGCTCCATCAAAATTTCTCAAATTGTTTTAGGTTACCTGACTTTTTAAGCCCTGACAAGATCAAATATTCACAAAAGTAAAGGGCTTTGGATTTTCTGCCCTCCTTAGTCATCTCAACCTGGCTCTTTTGTAGGTTGAACCCCTGGTTTGGAAAGCCTTTGAAGTCAAATAATATGACAACCCAGAGGAGTAAAATACTGTTTATGCTGTTTATGGAGTGCGTAGAGTCTGTAAAGAAGAGGCTTTTTCATTTAAGGCAGTTCGGGGATAAAACTAGCTCTGCAACAGTTTGAAATCATGCATAGATCTTCATATTTTCTCTTGTAATGCAGAAAAAAAAACTCTTACAGTGATGTTGTCAGCATTAGTCAGAGGAGGTGCATTGACATTATTATGTGAATGCATTTGTAGGTGTGTTGTTTGTCTATAGTACCTTGTTACTATTCTGCCCAGACTCTGCAGCTGAAGATGATGTAGTAGCTAAATCTGGTCCAAAGTACGATGCATCATCTCACCTGTGATATTAATGTTTTTGTGACTGGGCTCTTTAAAAGCAACAAACATAAGTTAATGATCTGAGCGCTTCTGTCACTCACACTTTGCTCTATAATCAGACAAGCTTCACAGTGTCGCACGAACCAAATCAAATGGGACACCAGCGTGGGAGTGCAACAGTGAAGCCTCAGTGTCGAGGTATGGAGAGAATGGCACTCGTGTGCCCACTACTTCCTACTGCTCTGCTCCGAGTCTCACACACTGTGCCTTGTTTACTCTCTCAGTCTGTCAGCAGCAGACACGGGGCATCATCACCACACGTCAGGTCAGTCTCTTTTTCTGCAGCTCTAGCTTTTTAAAAAAAACTGTTGTTTTTTTCATAGTAAACACTGTTTTTTGTGCTGGTATTTTCAGTGTTGGTGCATACAAGCCATGCTGCCTCAGACTGCAGTGTTTGAAAGTAATTTAAAGCATTCACAAAAGTGCTGCACTTTTACATAACTTGAGTGCTACGATTTTATGCACTTATGTGATACTTAAGCCCTACTACATATTTTCTGTACAGACATAAGTGCTTATTTAATATTAAAAAAAACATAGTCAGTTAATAAAATGTGGTGTATTTATTGGATTAGACTTCCTAGAAGTTTAAAAAAAAAAAAAGATTAACACTGGCTTCACTTCACCTGCACTTATCGATGGCATTAAACCATCAAATACAAAAATCGAACACTCCTTTGGAGCTACAGTAGGATTTTCAAACTTTTGATAAGTAGTTTGCAGATATTTATGTTCTTTATCTTAACCCTTTAATATTTTTTGAAAATTGAAAGTTTATTGAATCATTTGACAATTTTTAAACTAATTAAACATTATTTGCATGTATAAGTTTTAATTTGTATTTGCTACTTCCAGAACGTTTATACAATTTATTTAGGTTTTTTTGGGGTGAAAAAATTACAGTTATGATATAGAAGTCTCTAAAATTCACAAAACCTGATGTATCACATATGACACACTAGGCATCAAGGGTTTAAATCTAATTTTAAATGCAGATGTATCGTCTGCTGCCCCCTGTAGTTTGTTATCTGTCCTGTTTGTCATTTGCAGTCTCTCTATGCTCCTCTTTCCTCCCTTCTCCTTAAGTGCAGACTTCTTCCTCCCCACTGTTGCCGTGTTTCTCTCTACATTGATTGTCTGATTTTTGGGTCCTACCCCTAACACTGTATGGTCTAATATTGTGAAGTGCTGCTTGTTAAGTAAAATTCAATAGGAAAAAATCAAATTGACGCTTGCACTTCAGGTAATTTGAGCATTTTTTAGAATGTTATTCCCACATTTTCTATTAATTTGGACAGTGTTTATAGAGATGATGTTTGGCATTCATATAAAACAAGTTATTTTTTCTTAGTTTCTTCATTGTCATCATGTAATTAGTGTTTCTTTGCATCTTTGTCTTGCTAAAACAGAATGAGTGTTTTTAACCGCCTGGCACCTTTGATCCCACAAGTACCTGACTCCAGCAGACAAACAAAGGAGCATCCAAAAGTGTGTTTGTCACCTCCTCTGCCTCTTTCTTCTCCCATCATTAAGAAGAAAGCCATTCAAATCCCATCGTTTGATGAGAAGGGACTTATCTTTGAAAAACACAACACAAAGCTGTACACGGCAGACAGGTAAATTAATGTGAAGTTTGTTTTTCTGTCTTGGATTTATGTGCTACATAATCTAATAATTATTGGTACATTTTTTTCTTTCCAGATCATTTGATTCAATTTGGACATCCAAGACACCCAGCCCGCCCTCATGGAGTAAATCATGTCAGCATTCACAGAGAAACCATGGAGAAAGAGCTTCAACCCTCCCAAGGACCAAGCCTAAAACATGCAGCTCTCAGTCTCTCTCTGCAAAGCCCAGGACCTCCATTTCTCCTTCTCCTAAGCCAAATTCCTTTCCCAGTCTTCCAGCTGTCAAACCAAAGCCAAGTGATTCTCTTCATCTTCCCACCTCACAGGCGAGTAATCTTTCTCCATTACTGCACCAGCTAGCACCAAAGCCAAGTGTATCTCCAATTCTGACAGTCCCAACACCCAGGCTGAGCCCATCTCCAACGTCCCTGTGCCAAGGGATGAGCTCAGACGGTCAACCAGGAAAGCAGCCTTCTCCTATTGCAAAAGAAAGACGCGCTAAATCGATTCCCATCTGTAATGTCAAAGCGGAGCCATCGAATGAGATAAAGCATGAAATTCTTGACCAGCATGCTTTACTGGACTTTACTCACCCTGAGATGAGAAGAGGTCGTCCCATTACAAACAGAGAGTCTCAACATCAGACTTACACTGAATCCCACAGACGCCCTGTCACATCTTCGAATCCTTGCTTTCTGCAAAGCAAACTTGGACTAAGTAAAAAAGAAAATACTGCCAAAGATGAAGCAAAGGCTTTGCAAAGGAGTACAGACATTACTGCAATACCTAAACCAAAGTGGAACATCAATCAGCACCAGGAATTTCAACCCAGTAGAGTGACAGGTACACAAATATCCACCGACTCTAAAGGCATTAAGCCTGCTAACGTTGGACACCGGGAGTCTCCGTCAGTGTTTGATGGACCGGCCACTCTGTCAGGTCCTCAAAGAAAATATAAAGACTTCCCTCAGAAGAGCAATTACTCTCAGACCTTACATTTTACCTCAGCTCAACCACCATATGAGCAACTGTATTCTGAGAAAAAAGCAGCTTTACCCATGACTCCTCAAACATCCTTTTCCACTGAGCCTCTTTTTAATCAGTCAGGCGTTTCACCCAGCATCGAGGCAAGGAGGAGACGGTTCGACCTGCACAGTGAAACAAGATCAGAAGCAGCATTTCTATCAGCTTCTCATCCCAGGAAACAGCAGGAAGAAAACAATAATCAGCCAATCACAAGAAACTCTCATAAAATCTTTCATGAAACTGGTGAATCTCAAAACCTCAAGTCCCCACAGAGACCCCTCAGGTTCCAGTCGAAGGCACAGAGTCAGACTGTCGATGTAAGGTGTGCAGTAAGTCAGTCTCACTGTTTATCAAAGGATTACAGCTGCCAGTCAAGAGAAGCTGATCAGAAAATGGAGGCTTCCCAGTGCACACACAGGTTAAATCAGCTTAACACATGTCAGGTGGCACCTCAGACCCAGGAGGCCTCCCACCCTCCCTCTGGTGTGTGCACCACCTCACAAAGGGGATCCTTTTTGAAACCTGACCTTCAGTCACACAGACGTGGCTTAGATCATGAACAGTCTCCTCCTCACAAAGAGATGAAGGTCAGCAGCACAGGACTGAATCAAACAGACATGTTAGCACCACTTGACAACCGTGGGGTGCCAGCAAAACTACCAGAACGTCCCTCAGAGAAATATGTTGCAAGCTGGCCCCCGTCTGTAGCGCGCTGCCCATTCAGCACAGACAGTATTGGCCTAAGCTCAAAGGGGGTCTTTGACAGAGTATACCAGAGCCTGGAAAAGACAACAACAGCAACAACAGCTTCCAGTCTACTAAATCAGCTGAATGACTCTGAAGCAGGCAAAGTATTTTTCTCAGAGGAATCAGAAGACCCCTATTACGTCACGATGTATTACCCAGGCTCAGTTTATGTGGGTGAGTACAAATATATCCAAGTCACCTACAAGACTTTAACAGAACAAACCCAGAAAATTCATCAAAGAATAGGCGACAGCGCCTCTTTGATGCCCCTGCTTTTATTTGGAGTGGGAGTTGAATAATTTTCTAACTTTTGGGGGGGGTGGGAACTCTGGTGAGGGGGTGGTTAAAGAGGATAGCAGAGGGACTGAAGGCAGTGCTTCTTATCAGTAGAGTAACAGACGTGGCGAAGAGAGATGTGACAAAGTTGGTTAGCAGACTGTTTCAAAGTGAATAGCACAAGAAGACGTGCCAAAGCAGTTTTACACAAAAACGTGCTGAAAACATGCAGAAAGGAAGGCGGGACGAAAGGAGAGCAGCTCGGAGATAAAGTGTGAGTACGGTGCTGCAGCTATATTTTTCTTCCTAGAGAGTAATAACAACACAATATCACACAAACACTGGAAAGTCCAGCGTAACTGATGTGTCAAACTTAAATCATGTCGTAACATAGCAGGGTAGAGATTAAACAGATAAACAAAGCACAGATAGTACCTCAGCACTGCCTGCATGTTGTATGCCTATGAGTTAAAATGGGAGCTTCTGAGGCCCAACAAGGGGAAAAACTACCAGACATATTTGACAGAGCAAAGCAAATTTAAACTAACAGCTTCATCTGGAGCCTTCATTAGTGGATTTCTTGCAGTTAGATCTGTTAATATATTTTCTGTCTTACAAGACCCTGAGATTCAGTGTCTCTCGTGGGATCGCAGCCCTCAGAAAGCCCTGTTACACTCGCTCTTAATCATTGCACACTGAGCTTCCACCGGTGGCAGGATACATCGGAGCACATTTGCATTAAACTTGAAGTGCTTTAATTCACAGCATGTCACAGTTGATACTGTGTCTTTTCACAGGAGACGAAGCGCGACACGTACAGACAACATCAACATATTCAGCCATCATTATTTTAATTATTCAGCACTGTAGTTTTCCTTCTGTGACAAAACGTCTTCAGGGAAAAACCTCTCTATATTGCACTTCTTTCTCCATTTTAAACTGTGCATTTAGCAGACATGCAGTTGTTACTTTGCAGATAAGACATTAAACTTTAGGAGCCTTTTTATGTACCAGTGCAAAGCCATTAAAGCTATAAGCTCTTTCTGCTTGAATGATAATGCAGCAGGACTAATAATGTCCCATATAGCACCAATGTTTTTGTTAAGCTTTGCATCTAGATGAACCCGTACACAGTGTTGGGGTCAAATTTGACTCATTTTGATATTTGACTGCAGCAAAAACATCTTAATTATCATTCTTTTAGTTGGAAATTTGATGACTATTCCTAAAGTGACTCAAAAATGAGAATCGTAAAGACTAAAAAAAAACAACTAGAGAGCAGAATTCATGGTTGTATTAATTACTGCAAGTCGTCCAGGTCCTGAAGCGGCAAAGCAGCCCCAGAAGATCACACTACCACCACCATGTTTGACTGTTGGCATGTTGGAACTCAGAACTTCCAAAAGTCCACAGTCCACAGAATATTTTGGGGATCATCAAGATGTTTTGGGTTTTTTTTAGCAAATGTCAAACGAGCCTGTGCGATCTTTTTCTCCTTGGAACTCTCCCATGGATATATATATCCCCAGTCCCTTATTGGTGAAGCAAGAACACTGACCTTAACTGAGACAAATGAACCTAGCAGGTGTTTAGATGTTGTTCTAAGTTCTTTTGTGACCTCGATGAGTCACCAATGCACTCTTTGAGTAATTTTGGTTGGCCAGTTACTCCTGGGAAGGTTCCAAGTTTTCACCATTTTTGGACAATGGCTCTCACCATCATTTGCTGGAATCCCAAAGCCTTAGAAACGGCTCTGTAACCATTTCCAGACCGATAGATGTCAATGACTTTGTTTCACATCTGTTTCTGTAGACTGTCGCATTGCGTGTTTCTTTTTGAGATCTTTTAGCCTACATCACTTTGTCAGGCATTTTCTGTTTAAGTGATTTCTCGATTCAACAGGTCTGGCAGTAATCAGGCCAGAGAATTAAAAACAGATAATTCACGATTTAACATGCAAGTGTGACAAATGTTACACATATGAAAAAAAAGAGAAAATAAATCAGGAATGGGGCAAGTACTTTTTCACAACACTGTTAGTAAAGGATCCTTCTTCCACCAACGCTGTTAAAGATCATCTCCCATGCCTGGACTTGACACTGATTATAACACAATTCAAAGTGCTCGCTATAAATACTCTAGCTCTGACAGAAGACACTGTTCCCAAAAAAATGTCCCTTTGAGATAAAGTCATATTGCGCATGTGCGCTGCATCTCCCCACTCCCTGTCCTCTTGTCGCCTTGGTAACGGAAAAGGAGGGGGCTCACGGCCAGAGGGAAGGAGAGGTACCCGGACTCCTCTTTACATGAGCGTTCCTGTTATTGTTATCAGTGTGTTGGATAGATATTACTGCTTCTCGAATTCAGAGCGCCTGTAGGTCGCCCGCTGTCTCCGCGAGCTCGTTTGCAGGTCAGTTGAACGGGAGCTGGTGAGTGTGACGACCGTTAGCGGGTGCACGCTAGCAGCTAGCCGTTAACGTTATTATCCAGCGTGACTGGTGAGAGAAACAATGAGGGCGATAGGCTTTGGTAGAGCTAACGTTGGGTAGTCACTTAAAACACGCAGAAAAGGGCGCTTTTATTCATGTTATATGCTAAAGCACGTTGGCTCTGAACTTTCATGAGCTTGGCCATTTTATTATTTTTTCAAACAGGGATTAAAAAACGCAGTTTTAGCCTTTATGTAGCCAGAGCATCCTCAGATATCGTACGCTACAGTTTTCCTACATTTGCTGTGGTGTGTAGCTCGAAATAATTGCATTGCAGTGTGGGTTTGTGAGGGCAGGCAGGGAGGGGGCAGAGCTGCATGGCCAGTGAGTGAATCAAAGTGACAGCCTCTGCCTCAGTGACCTGTATGTATGATCAGGACTCATGTATCTAGGACTGTGACTTAAAGCGTGGCAGCAGGCTGTACACCCCGAAGGACTAAGCTCATCAACATCTTGGCTCGGCCTGCTGCCTGTTACTGTTACCATCTGCCTGCACTGCTTGCTTCACTTAAAGGCTGAGCTCACAAAAAACATCTTTTCTCGATTAGACCCGAGTGGTGTCAAAGCCTTGCTCGCAGAGGGGTTTTTTTTGCATTTCAGGCCAGGCTTTTGAGATTTTTGTGTCCCATGTCTGACGTTTCTGCTGCCAACCCAAAGACAAGACAGCTGATTGTAATCTTATCTGTGGTTCTCTGCCAGAGTTATTATATCTGTTTTTTCCAATTAGTTCTCTATTTTGCTTTTTTTTTCAGTAGAGTTTCCAAAGTGCATATTTTAGTTTAGTTTTCATTAGTTTTTAATGATTAAAACTTGAGGTGGGAATCACCAGATGATATAATCACAATACTTAACTCACGATACAATATCATTGCGATTCTTAATATCTATGCTGAGTATTGCAATAACATAAATTTGCAATTATGTCCTCAAATAACATGTTGGCAATGTATCTGCATTTATAAATTAGACAGCAAACCTTTGACAATCTCTTTAAGAGTGATTGCAGTCAGTTCAAGTCAGACTGTGACTGTTTGCAGAAAGTTTGCCTCCTATCAGGCAACCTGTCCAGTTGCCTTGAGACCAAAAGTAGTTGTGAATGTACAACAGCCTCAAGCTTTGGGAAATTATGCAAGGAGGTCCTATTTTTACCTGTGTGACTGAGCCATTAGCTTCCTCTGAATTACGGGGTAGCTTTGTCAAGCAAAGTGTGTCCATTGTTGGATGGTTTTTTGGTTAAATGCAAATTTGCTATGCTAACTAATAAATAAAGCCTTTTTAGGCAGGGAAGTTTCTATATATGTTTCTGTTTTATGTTAGATTTCTAGGCTTTCAGGCGTTCTGTATTGCTGTAAATTCGGTAGTTTTATTGAAAAAAAACCCATAATATTAAAAATGCTGGCTATTAGTGGGGGACACCTTTATTAAGAAGATCTGAGTTTGTTCAGTCAGGAATTGATTTTCTACACTTGAGGGGTGATCAGGGCTGAGACGTGGTCTGCTGTGTTGAGCAGATAGAAATAATAGATGGGCAACCTGGGTGTGATGAAGGCTGGAGGTTAGAGCAGCGTTTTTGTAACTCAGGTCAGGTCAGATGCTGGCCCACCTCTGCAGTGCTTCGGGGTAATTGTTATTCATTGGTGCAAGAACTTCCCAGATTATAAATGCTAGATTTTCAGGAATCAATTAAATTATTATTATTATTATTTTTTTTTAACTAATTTCAATTAAATTATTCACAGTGCCTTAAATTCAGGTTCTGTCAGGCACTTCTGTACACTGATAGTGGATTTTACTGTTTACACTCTCTGTGTAATGTGTGATAATAACTGCTTAACTTTCCAGTCATTATTCTTAGCTTTTCTCAATTGATTTCCTACCTGCTGAGTTAAATGCTTAAGGTCGTGTGGACTCTTGTGGTTAGATGTGAGCATAATAAGTTGATTCAGTTGTGTCTCATATCTTATGTTATCTTAGGAAGGAGGAAGGGGAGGAGTTCATAAACTGTGATCATGGTGTATTCCCCTTTTCAGTCCTTTTTAATTCATAATTCATAATAATTTTTTGGATAATTTTTCTAACTCTTGCCTCTGTATAATGTCAACAACAGAAGATGTTCCTAACATGCTCATCTCAGACATGAGAATAGAAATCCCTTTTGTTTACGTGGGGCAGGAGAGAATATGGCTAAAATAGTATTTCAGACAGTAGATGAAATAACGGGTAACTGAGACTCACTTTAAAGTAAAGAAACATTATTCTGAACTGTGAATCATGCAAAGCTACTCTCGTAAAGTCTAATAATAACAGCATGGAGTTGGAAATGAGCACAGTAGGCCCGCTTCAAGGAAAACCTTATTTTAAACATCTGATTTTGCTCACTTCATAATGTTTGTATAGCTCCAGTTTCATATTTTTAAAATAAACAGATAAAATGTTTGTTTTACAAGCGCCTTTCATCATAACCATCAAAATCTGGGAAGCAAATTATACAACTACACAAATTATACAAAGCAGTGTTTGCCTGGCTAGATGAATGTGAGGATTTTTCTGTTGTTTGGGTAATCGAAGCCTGCTGCAATAACCCATTTCTTCAATGTAGAACGAGTAACTAGAGGAGAGGCCTCGGCTGATCCACTGGCCTACTTCCTCATCATTTTTTCAGTGTGACTTATTTTCATCTTCCTTCCTTTTCTGTAGACATGTCAGACATAGTTCCTCCAGAGGTTAGACCCAAACCAGCTGTCCCTGCCAAACCCCCAAACGTGGGGGCTCCTTCTCCTTCTAGCCCCTTCCCACCCCAGGGCCTGGGTGTCGGAGGAGGCGGCATCTCTGCTCCCCCACCGAGTGCCATTCCAGTTCCCATCGGAAGTCATGGTCTGAGCCACGGTGGCAGTCACAGCGTGGGTCATGGCATAGGACATAGCGTTAGTCACGCTGGAAGTCACGCTGCAGCACACAGCGGCGGTCAGGGTCACGGTGGCTCCCACAGCTCCAGCGGGGGATCCACTCTGCTGGGATACATTGGTATCGACACCATCATTGAGCAGATGAGGAAGAAGACCATGAAGACGGGTTTTGACTTCAATATCATGGTAGTAGGTACGTCACAGTAGACTTGCTTTATGCCTGGACACTTTCTGCGTCTATGGTTCTCTGACCTTACTTCTTCTCTCTTTCACTTCAGGTCACAGTGGTCTGGGAAAGTCAACCCTGGTGAACACCTTATTCAAGTCCCAAGTGAGCAGGAGGAGTGCAGGATGGGCTCGTGATGAGAAGATCCCCAAAACTGTGGAAATCAAGGCAGTGTCTCACGGTGAGTGCAAGGACAGAGATGCTGCTCTTTCTTTAGAGCCAGGAATTTATATAGCATTTAATTAAAGAGAGAAAATTAACAATCTTTGGCCATGTTCTTAAAAGTCCCACATAGCCTACTTATAGTTCATCAGTGCACCCTGGAAGCTGCCAAGAAAGCTAAGCAGCTGAAGGATGGGCCAACTTCTGCCTCTCCTGCAGGCACTTTTAATCACTTGTTGTTTTCGATTGTCCGTGTGCTGGGAATTTAATTGTCGTGAATTAATTTTTCAAGCTGCTCTGTAATAACTCTCTTATGTATCATATAAATAAATCAATGCTGAGACCTGTCTTATTTGCGTTTTGTAGCTGTAAAGACAAAGTCGAAAGAAGGTTAGGTTTTCATCACTGTCTGTTGGCAAAATCTCTAAAAATGAACAGATGCTGAAATTCAGTGGAGAGATGGCCGAAAAACAGCAAACAGATCTCTGTTCAATTTTCTGCTGTCTTGTGCCAGTGCACAGTTGGGAACACTGTGGGTTTCCAGGCTTACAATGTAGGAAGCAGGGTTTGGTAAAGGTTTTTCATGAAAGACAAGCACAAAATCAAGTGCATGTGTTTTAAATTTAGAATATCTAAAAATAAATAAATAGATAATAATAAAATTTAAAGAACAAGCTGACGGGAACATGTAGCAAGAAATATGATGGAAAACCAAGGCTAAAGATCTGATAGTAGTTGATTGGCAGCAGAGGTGAAAAGGTCAGGTGGTGCTGAATAATCCTGGCGTGGTACTTGAGTAGTCGAGGTTCAATGCAGAGATTTGCAGACATGTCTACATGTTGTTGCTGCATGCTGTCACCAGGAGGCAGTGTTAAAAGCATGTGGAAGAACCTCTGATGTGGCCACTGCTGTTTGTGCTTGTTTGTCCTTTAGCTTAGCCTCTGCAACGAAGACAATAGTAACAATATACAAAACAAACTGTTTTATCTTTAATGTTATTTTATGCTTCCTCTCCTGTTTGTGGTTAACTTTGATGTTCAAGCCCACTTAAAAAAAAAAAACTAAAACTGTTTGTTTGGATATTTAGTTCTGTTGTAAAAAAAAAAAAAAGGGAAAAAAAGAAAAGAAAATACTTTGCCTTGTGGATATCCACCGGATTTGTCAATCTCAGACTGCTGGAGTTTCAGGCAGACTTGAGATAATCCTTTGAATATGTTTTTGCATTTACTAAAGACTGCAGATTTCTGCTGCCACCCTGTTTACTTTGAAAGTACAGTGATAGTGGTGGAATAATTTCAGCAAAACAAAACAGCCACAGTGTTTTAGGATAGACTTGGAAAGTTGTGAACTGACGTTTTAAGACTGGGTCATCATGTTTTATAACACAACATCAAGTAAAATAGGCTTCTGATATTTCTACACCTTCTGTAGTGAACAGCATGACCTCATTTTCACGTCTCGTTTATGATGGACGTCTCTGACTAATTCATGATGAATGGCATTTAGTCTCAGCCCGTGCACATTCTTCTTCACGTCCTTGACCTCCGGATTTGCACTAGGTTGCTGACGGCTTCAAGTTGATCAGTCTCAGGCGTGATGGCTATGACTGCGGGGCTTTTCAAAATGGAGGAAAGGAGTTTTTCCTCTCACAGGCTTGCGGACAGACCTGTTGATCTTCAGTGTAGATATTTTTTCACACACATACTGTAAGCAGAGGCACCACCAGCAGCAGTCTCGTATAGGTTTGTTTTTTTTTTGGGGGGGGGGGTTAAGAACAGCAGAGCCTGTCTTTGCATTCTTAATTGGTTAATGTGCTTGAGATGCATTTTTGGTCACCTCATCTCCGTAGTGTTATGCTGCAAATACATTTGAAGGACAATAATTGGCGTTATCATCGCTGGCTATAACTCATGTTGTGGTTCGCATTTTTAGTGCTAAATTAAAAAGATATGACACTGTTAGATTTCACTTGTTTTATGTGCTATCAAATAAATTCAAAGCTGCTGATGTGGAGTGTGAACAATGAGAGCTGCTGTTGAACATATCTACTGTCAGTGAATACATATATGAGGTCGAATGCATGACAAGGGACTGAATAGACTGGCACTGATGAACATGTGCTGTGATGTTGGAACTGATGCTCAAGCTGTTTGGAGTTTGACAGATTAAGAAGGAGCATGAAAACTTTTCTGTGTTATTTTCTCATCCAACGTTTAGATTGTATGGCAGATTTGTTTGGTCTGCTGTTGCATATAGTTTATTCTGTCTTTCTATCTGTAATTGTTTCTCCAATACACAGATTCAATAAGAAGATATAATTTGGAAGAATTGAACATGATTTTTTGAGATATAGAATCAGTTATAATATTTGGCAATTAGACCCATCATAGCAGGACAGAATGCCAGCGTCCAGAGTCCGGACACTGGTGGTGGTGAGGATGAAGATGGAGACTTGGATAGAGCTCTGAGATGGTGAGGAAGTGGGTTGCAGAGATTTAACGTACGCAGAATGCAGGCTTATTGGTTCGCTGAAGGCAAGCAAGAAGATGATTGGGCAAGAGCAATGATGCCAGTATTGAGTTTGACAGCATGGGAAAGTGGATGTGTTGAAAATTATAGACCATAGCAGCCGAACACCCAAGATAGCAGGCAAATGAGTGATAACAGTGTTTTCTTAAGCTCCAGTGCATTTGACCTCTAAGGGCCAACATATTGCAGGGTGTTCCTTACTATCATTTTAAGATCTGCTGGCGTGCTGGGTGTACTTTCATTTCACTGTTGTTTGACTGACTGAGGGTTTGAAATGGTCTCACTTAACCTCAGTGAAGTTTCTGAGAGTGCGGGAGGTCGGTCATATTTCACAGGAGTCACACAGCACCACATCACTGAGCTCAGTTTGTCGAGCCTGATAAAAGCTGGGACCAAACATGACCCAATTTAAATTTATTTGTGAGTACAATGCGAGACAACCTCAGAGCTCAGAGTTATGTCTCCATGGTAACAACCGTAGAGCAGCCTGACAGCTGATGCAAAGATGTAAACATAGCTCAATTTGTGGCTCACTTTCAAAGTTACAGGATGAGGAATCAGAAAGCTGTTCTTTCCAGACCATTTCAAACCCTCACTCAGGTAACAGGTGCAAGCAGTGACAGTCAGCCGCGTGCTTGGTTTGAATAAAGTTTTAAATGATCTACAGTGCAGCCCAAACGAATCGCTGTTTACAGCTGCTCTGTATAACATTTGAAAATGTCTGATTTTGGTGCCCCTCCCCCAGTATTAGTATCAAATCCTCACTGTGGCAGACAGCTCAGTATGTAGCATGCAGGCCTGTGCTCATTATGCCTTCTGGGACTGGCAGAGCAGCCTAACTGCCATTTACACGTCCTTGACGACTTACGAGCTCCCGAGGAAACTGTAGGGATATGTCAAGCCCGTGGGCTGCTACAGTTTACGTGATCATGCTCTCATCGCCTGCGGATGACAGTGACCTGATATTATTATGCCAGGAGATGCAGCATGCTTCACATGCTGATGCTAAAAAATTCTGGCCAGACTATTAATATTGTATTTGCTGTTTGTGTGATTATTGCAAACACGAACATTCAGTCATTATGTATATGTAATATTCAATTTTTTATTTATTTTTTAATAAAAACATCATTAAATGTGTTATTCTTGTGTGGAAACAGTAAGTACACCCTTGGTTTAGACACTACCTTTGCCCCCTTCAGCATAAATAACTTCTTGTAGGTGTGTAATTGCCCACAAGACTCTGCGATCAGCTTTCTGCAACTTTCTATGTGAAATTCCTTCATGGATGTTGGAGGATGTTGGCTGTGCAGGAATTGGTAGTTGCACAGACTGCGTCACATTATCCTCAAGTACACTTTGAAATGATGCAGATGCATGCTACCCAGACCCCGGATATCTCCTGAACTGCTGTCTTTTGCCACTGTCCTAGTTTATCTAAAAGAGCTGATCTTTGCCTTTATTGCCACTGGTGAACAGTCAGTTTTCTCTGATGCTCTCTTTGAAAAGCAGAAGCCGTTTCCTGGCAGGCATTTCATGGAGGTGCATGCACTACCTTACCTGCAAATCCTGTGATGAAATTTTGCAGCTCTGTGAGATTTTGAATTATGGGCAGCATAGTGGTTAGTGAAACCATCTCACTGGTTGGCTGGGGCCTCTGCATGTGGAGTTTTTGGGTCGGTTTTTGACTCTGGCTTCAGGCGAAAGATTGATTGATCCTGGACAAACTGATTTCTTGTAGCCGCTTGTAGATTTATTTATTTATTTATTTTTTTATAGTAGAACATCCTAAATCTCTGAGGTTTAGTTGCACTATTTGGTGCATAATCTTGAAAATTTCAAGGTGAAAATCACATACTTTATTTTTTCCAAATAATTTGTTTATTATATAATTAAGTGTTAAAATGACTTCTAAATATGATGTTTATATGCCACTGTATGACTTGTATCTGTGGCCATTGTTCAAAAAAGAAGAGAAAGGTTTGCATGTCAAGTCTGGCCTCAAAAATGTGCTTCTGGAAGAATAATCACAGTTTCCCATAAACACACTCCTAAACCTTGTGCAAAACTTTCCCAGAAGATTATTATTTGTTTTGCTGATTTCTTTGTGTGTGCATGTTTTTTGGGGGGGTTTTGCATTTTTTTTAGTTATTGAAGAGGGTGGTGTGAAGATGAAGCTGACAGTTGTCGACACTCCAGGCTTCGGAGACCAAATCAATAACGACAACTGGTGAGATTTCCAGCTCCTGCACTGTTAAAGCATCATAAATGTCATAATAATTGCCTTATATCACCGAGGAAAAAATCTCTACCTTTCATCCTTAAAAACTGTATTCACAGTTTAGGAGTGAATCAGTGCTCCCTCAGACTTGTTTTTTCCTGCCTCAGTGATGTTTTTCTTCTGTTGTATCCACAGCTGGGAGCCCATCTCTAAATACATCAATGAGCAGTATGAGAAGTTCCTGAAGGAGGAGGTCAACATCACCAGAAAGAAGCGAATCCCAGACACCAGGGTGCACTGCTGTCTCTATTTCATCTCCCCAACTGGACACTCGTGAGTTAAGCTTTGGCTTAAGTATCTGATTCTTTAAGGGATGTGGTTTTTTTTAAGTAATCTGCATGCTGGTGAGACACACACACACACACAAAGCTCACAGTGTTAATGTCTCTTTATTCAAAAAACATTTAATTTCACATTATCAAAGCCCTAAATTGAGTGTGCTACTTTATATTGCAGACAGCACACACCTCTCTCTCCTTTTCACAATTAGCTTCTGCTGACAAGTGTGAAATTGCTCTCTAATGGATAAGTGGATACAGTCTTTTGTGTATTACTGCCAGTGTATCTCATCTTTCTTAGCCGGGGTAATTGAGACCGACAGGATGTCTTATGTGCAGGCAAACAAGAGCTGGGACACAACCTTTGTTCAATGATAAGCCCACTTGAAAAAAAAAAAAAGATTCTCACTGTAAGTCTTTTGTAATCGCTGCAAGGCCAAGGAAAGGTAACGAGACGTATGAGAAATGACAAATGAATTCCAGATGCCTCCTTCTTTTATTCAGTGTTTATGAGCTTTCACATCTCCTATATTTGCCCTTATGACTCACTGTAATTATTTGTCCTTCTGCTTCAGTCTTCGACAGCTAGACACTGAGTTCATGAAGCGCTTGAGTCACTCGGTCAACATTATTCCCGTCATTGCCAAAGCAGATACGCTGACCATCGAGGAGAGACAGGAGTTCAAGCAGAGGGTGAGTTTCACCAATAATCTAACTTCAAAATCTCCTTCTTAATAGATATTTACTGCTGAGTGTGCAAACCTGCTCTAATAAACATTTTTATACAAGCAGTGGATCCAAGTTACTAAACTCTAAAGCTAAAAAGGTGTATTACACCTGCATACTGGGTAATCGCCAGCAGAGGGCGACTCCTTTGGTTGCAAAAAGAAGTCAATTTTCTCAGTGATTTGACTTCTCATCCAGAACCTCAATGAACTTCAGTAAACCTTTTCCTGATCACTTCATGGTCTCAGTCACAAATTTTAAGTCTTATTCAATGATCCCAGGGCCAGTAAAAACAGTATGTTGGGCAAACTGGTTTGCCAGCCACTGGCAATTTGACCCAGAGACGGTGTTTCCACCAGTGGATTTACCTGTGAAGTCATACACCTGAAAATGCCAACGGAAGTCAATTATCAAACTGACTGTTCTGATAGTTTTAAATGTGAAGAAATGCAGGATTTTTAACTGTTCCTGTCCATCCAAGGAGCTAAAAGAACATCTGTGTGCAGATAAACTGTTAGTTTAATTTGCTAAGAAATTAAATTAAATTAAATTTCCCAGATTTCTTGTATGCTTTGCTGATAGTAATCATCCACCCTAGGACACGGTGTTTACTCCACTACATGTATTTTAAAGTTTCAGTTACTAATTACATTTCTGATATAGATTAATAATATTAAATATAAATCTACTAATAGATTAATAATCTATGCTAGTTTTATAAATTAAGCTAGCAATATATGAAGTAATTTCCCTGGTTGTAAATTGCCAGTAAAAATACACAAGGGGCTGGTAAAAGTCTGGCCTGGCTGTTTCCCAGTAGAGAAAAAATTTGAAAATTTTTTTTTAAAAGACTTTTGTTCCTTTGTGCTGTGTTAGGTATCTGTGTGACTGATGGGGGTTTTTTAAATTCAAATTTAAATTCCTTGGTTTTGTCTGCACTCCAGGTAAGGAAGGAGCTAGAGATGAGCGGGATTGAATTTTACCCACAAAAAGAGTTTGATGATGACATGGAAGACAAGAGCGACAATGATAAGATCAGAGTAAGTCGCTGTGTTCTTTGTCTCACATGATATTTGTCCAGTGATTTTCTTCCTCGGCATTAGAATTAATCTTTCACACTCAGCTTTAACCCAGCCTCTTTCACAAACATGCAGCGCCTCCTCTAAGCAGAATGCCAGGGCACTGGGGCATGTTGTGCATTTGTTTCATCCCATAAACCTCGCGTAGCTCTCTTTGGTACACTGAACCATGTTCAAATGTCTCTGTCCACAGGAGGCGATGCCCTTTGCTGTGGTGGGGAGTGACAAAGAATATCAAGTGAATGGCAAACGGGTTCTGGGGAGGAAGACAGCGTGGGGAATTGTGGAGGGTGAGTGAAAGGCTCTCCACGAACGAGTTTCTCTGTTTGTTTGTTTTTTACAAACGTTGTTGATGTTGATGGATTTCTGTCTTTGTTTTTCTGCTTTGTGCAGTTGAAAATCCAAACCATTGTGAGTTTGCTCAGCTGAGAGATTTTCTGATCAGGTAAAACTTTCTTTTAAAGCATGGTTTTAAATCCTAATGCAAAAAAGTGGAATAAAGAAATGGAATAAAGCAAAGAAAAAAATGAATTTTCTCTATTGGTAAACCTTCTCAGCATTTTAACAGTAACACAAATGTATTGATCTACAGTAACCGGTCACTTTATTGGGTACACGCTGCTAGTATTGGGTTGCCCAATACCGCCAGCCTGAACTGATGATACAAGGCAGAGTGGATCCATGCTTTCAGGATGTTTAGGCCAAAATTCTGACCCTAGCATCTGAATGTTGCAAGAGAAATCAACTCTCTTCAGACCAGATGACATTTTTCTAATTTTCCATTGTTTTGTAAGCCCCTGCAAACTGTAGCCTCGGTTTCCTTTTTCTGGCATCACTGAAGTGACACCTGGTGTGCTCTTCTGCTGCTGTACCCCATCTGCTTCAAGATTCAGTGGGCTCTGCATTAAGAGATGCTCTTCTGCATACCTGGGTTGTAACAAGTATTTAATTGAGTTCATGTTGCATTCCTACCAGCTTGAAGCGGTCTGGCCACTCTCCTCTGATCTCTGACATCAACAAACCATTTTCTCTAAGAGAATTTTCCGCTTACTGGATATTTTCTGGCTTTCAGACTATTCTCTGTAAACCATAGTTATGGTTGTGTGGTAGAATCCCAGCAGCTCAGCAGTTTGTGAAATGCAGAGTCACTTAAATCACCTTTCTTCCCTTTTCTGATCCTCAATTTGAACTTCTACGTGCCTCGATGTATTGAGTTGCTGCCATGTGATTAGCTAATTAGATATTTGCGTTAAAAAGCAGTTGAGCAGGTGTACCTAACGAAGTGGCCAGTCAGTATAAATTTTAGTGACCATCTGGTCTCTGAAATATCAAAAAAAACAGGGTGGATTTTTTTTCTATAAACTGGGATAGTTTAACATCACAGAAACAGCAAATATTTGCATTTAAAAGAAATTACATTAATTAATTCAAGTTTTATGAAGATGGGTCCTGATCAACTATTTGATAAAGTGATTAAATTTATTTCCTCTCTAAAAAAAATAAAAACACTTTTATTATAATAAATGTTCAGTGGTTTCAAAGAGGTTTTTGAGCACAAGTCTGCAAATTTCTTTGATTGTGAGAAAACGTTTGCTTCTTGTGTTTGCAGTTGTGGAGGATTTTACCGTTTTATTACCACAACACAAGAACAACAATACTGTATTTCAAAACACAGTAACTCTTGTCCCTTCCTCTGTCAAATGGATGTACTTAACTAGTAACTCACCCACTCTCTGTATTTACATCCATCTTTTGCAGGTCTCACCTACAGGATTTGAAGGAAGTCACTCATAACATTCACTATGAAACGTACCGTGCCAAGAGACTGAATGAGAACGGAGGTCTGCACCCCATATCGTCTGCTGAGACTCAGGAGAGCAACCTGTAGTCAGAGAGAGTGAAAACAATGAGTCCAATAGATGAATCTACAAAATACTATAATCCTTATCACCACAGCATTGCTGCATGCGTGGAAAAGAAAATTAATGTGTAAAAAATTGGTGTCATTTAATCCCCAAACTCCACCCATCCTTTTCTTCACATTCTTCCACACCAAGCATATCAAACCCCTCTGTTACCATTTTCCATTCATCCCAGTGAGTGTTTGGAGGAAAGGACGGCCGGAGTCTTAGTGCCATTATAGAAGTAACGTTTTTTCCACTGCCAACGCCTTTTCTCATTGTTCAGAGTGTACATGGAAAGTGCTCGAGTCTCTCATGTACGGGAGGCTGATTTTTAAGCCTGTGTGTTGTGTAGCAACTGACAGCCGAGTATAGACAAACAAAGTGATTTGCTCTAAATATTAAAATCATAATTCCTGTGTAGCAACGGTGCATTAGCCGGCTCTGCGGCTGACTCTGTTGAAATTGCAGATTTTCAATTCTCAGCAGCAGCTGTTCATTTAAAGGAAGAATCCCAGCGGCTTTACTGTCAGGAGGGTTTAACGAACATTACAAGCTGTGCTGCCTTCTTTAATAACCAAGTCCACGAAGGAAACTAATGAACTTTCTCTGATATTCCTTTGCCCTGTTGAAGTTTGATTTAAAAATTTTCAAAGAGTTTACTCACACAGACCTGCATACTAAGACTGGAGAGCTGCAGCATTAGTTACATGTAAAATGCAGTTCACAAGGAGTCCACATGGGGAGTGACTGCTCGCTGCCAATTCAGTGATTCACGATAACAAACACAAATTTTGCCTTTCATGTTGATGCAGCCCACCGTGCTTTGTTTCAGCACGGTGCTCATACAGGAAACTGCATTTGTGCTCACTTGCAGCGGTGAGCTGTGCTCTTACAGTTCCACCATGCATATTTTATCAAGGTTCAGACTGACTTTTGTTAGATGTTTCCTGTTTAAATAGTTGACAGGCAATAGACGCAGGATTTACAACAAATTGCATATACAAGCTTTCTCAGCTGGAATGACTTGTTTTTGGTCTTTGAGAGCCACTACTGTCAGTGCAAACGTTGTTTTGTTAAAATATTTTTGGTTGGTGTTTTTTTCTTTATTATTACCATTCATGGCAAGTAGCCATTCAATAAAATATTATATTAAACCCGAAAGAAATCCCGTCACTGGTTTGGTCATCGCATCTTTTCTGCACACAGGAGAGCCGGAGAATTGAAATATTTTTGATATATTTGTATTAATATTCAATTCCTGCTGTGCACCACTTGGTGGCAGCACGCTGCCACGTTAAAGCAGTTTAATGGCTTTGGAGCAACGCCGTCTGCCTCAGATGTTCTGACTGCTGAGATTTTTTTCTCAAATATGTCACATCCAGTTTTGATGAAGTTTACTCTTCTGCTGTCAGCAGCAACCACATTGGGTTTACAAAAAACTTTGATAATATCACCCTTTTCATAATATTATAACTTGGCCAAGGTGTTTACCAGGTTTTCTTCAGGAACTAAATATGATATTCTGCCACATGCTGTCTGCAGTAGAGCACAAACTACAAATCATTTAACATCTCTCAATCTTTTTTCAACTCCATTCAGCCTTTTTAATCAATCATACATATTTGTATGATTTTGAAATCAAATACGTGCAACAGTATGGTGGTAGTTGTCTGTGATTTTAGTGCAGTCAGAGGTTTTTGAGCAGAAATCTGAAACAGTGTTAAAGAACCATTCTTCTTACTGTGTTTGTGTGCATGCTTGTGTTAATATTGCCTGTCTGATTACAGCCAGTTGGTTCACTCATTACTGCAACCGCACATCCACTCACAGTTACTGTGTTTCTGAATGTGTGATGTGTAAATTTAATTGATATGTCATAAGGTAAAGCACTGCTGTCTTAACTCCCAAAACTAAGCTGATGGCCCCCACACACACGCGTATCACCCAGCCCTGTCACTCAGTGAAACCTCGCAATGTTAATTTATTAAACGACTTCTCACAAAGTTGCTGTGACACACTGATGTATGATTTCCAGTGTTGTATGGAGTTATTTTTACATTATGTCTTATTATTGTAACTTATTCTTTATTTAATAAAAACACATGATCAAGTTCTTAGAATTTTGTCATGATTTCTCTTCTGAATGTTCACATAATCACCTGTGTGTTGCTGTCTTTGTTATATTCCTGTTGTTCATAATGATGTTGCATACTGTGTCAGTGAGGTCCATAATTTATTGGACAAAGATGCTCTTTTTATAGTTTTAGTGTACACCACCATGGTGGATTGTACATCAATCAATATGTGATTGACGTGCAGTCTTTCAGCTTTAATTTGAAAGGTTTTACAATTTCAGAGGTTAAAAATTAATGGGACAATTGACTCAAAAGCAGTTCATGGCCAGGCGAGGCCTGCTCCCTTGTTGTTTCATAAGAAATAAAGCAGACATGATATTTGAAGTCGATTCAAAGTGATGAATTTTTATTTTATAGCTTTTAATTGTGATTTTAAATATGAATCCAAAAAAATCTCAAGTGCAAGCGAAGAAGGTCATCATTAGACTGAAAAAATAAACCAGTCAAAGACAGCAGAACTTTGGGAGGGGCAAACTGGTGCCCTGGAAAGTTGTCGTCATTCTTCCAAGGGACTTCTTCACTTGGAAAAGACTGAAGAAACTTGGATGAGTGACAACACATTTCTCCTACTGAAAACACTACATCCAAATGAAGAGGATCAGCTGTCTAGGATTTCCTTAACTGGATGATTGCGCATCAAGACAACAATATGGTATGTTCTTAAAAAGAGTGAATGTACTGAACAGCTCAGCAGTACATGCACGGTGACAAAATTATTTGCACCATTAAAAACAACATCATATTGTCTCATCAAGTCAAAAACTTGAGGAGGTGTCATTGTCAAACTCTAATATCAACAGACACCTTGAAATACAGGGGGTTTACAGCAAGGTGCAAACCACTGGTATATTCAGCAACGGGAAGGTCAGATTAGAATTTGCCAAAAAAACCCCATAAAAGTAAATAAAAAATTTTTTTTTTTAAATCCCAAAAAAAATCTTTGGACAGATGAAACGAAGATGAACTTGTACCAGAATGATGCGAAGAGAAAAGTATGCACAATGAGAGAACCAGGTCTTAATGAAGCATATCACATCATCTGTCAAACATGGTCGAGGCAGTGTGGCGGCACAGGCATTTGCGGGTTCCAGTTATTGATCACTAGTAGTTATTGATCATGTGACTGCCAATAGAAGAAGCAAGGACCATACTCTTTGCTGATTCAACCAAATGCTGCAAAACTGACTGCACAGAGCTTTATGGTACAAATAAATAATGAACCAAAGCATAATGCAAAAGCAACCCGAGAGTTTCTCAAGGCAAAAAAACAAAAAGGATTTTCTTCAATCGCCAATTCAGTCACCTGATCTGATCTCAACCAAGCAAAGCATGGTCTAAGGAGCTTGGAAATAAAAGCGTCTGGACTTCTTTAAGTTTCTTGAAGATGTTTCACCTGGCACAACATAGAACAGCCACTTCGACTTGACAAGACTCGGCTGTCCATCTGCATCTAAAGGACAAAGGTCACTCTTTCAAGGACGCCAATGTTCACATTTTGGACAGAGAAGACAGATGGTTTGAAAGAGGAGTGAAAGGAGCCATCTATGTCCACTGTGAACGACCATCTTTGAATGGTCTGGGTAAACTTTCTCTTTATTTTTTAACAGCCCTCTGTATGTTTAATATCATTATTATATCCATTACATCCATACAACATTGATTGTAAATAAGGTTAGCACGCTGTTAAAGCAGGCCATACAAAAGGCGTCATACGTTTTGAGGTGGCTTACGACACCAACTGTCTGCCATCTATAATCCAGTTTTGAGATCCCTTCCCACTCACCTTAACACCCACTCACATCCTGGGCCATTTGACCTCAGGAAATCACATGATAGGGTGGGGCTAGGTTTCACAATGGTTTCACCTGAAACCTGGGCTGATTGTGACCCACACCTGTTTTCACACCTTGGCTTGTGTGATTATGTAGAGGATCAATAGGGGGTCCATGACACCCTTGGGGGACACTCCCATAGGACTTAAAAATCTGGGACTCTCCACCATTTGCTGTTAGAACTGAAGAACCTTCTCAGATGAGAGGTGAAATGTCTTCAAAAAATTAAAGAAGTCCAGACGCTTTTCTTTCCAAGCTCCTAAGACTACGATGACTCACCTGGCCTTGAAACTGTTTGTCAGTCTATTGTCCAATTATTTGCGCATCTGAAAATGGGAGACTGTGACTGTAATTCTTTACACAATTAATGAAACAATTAATGAAATACTTTTGTTAAACTCCTTGAATTAAAGCAGAGAGTTGCCACTTCAGAAACTTTTTTACTGATTTGCAGTGGTCGTGTACAGAGGCAAGGCTACAAGAATTGTCTTTGTCCAGCAAATTGTGGACCTGTGAACCATATACAGTCGTGACTTTCATTTTTGGAACAGCTTCACACGCTTTAAATATTGCATTCAAACACACTGGTATATATTATACACACACGCACACAGTCTGTGAACTATTAACAGTCTCAGTGTACACTACCAGTCAAAGGTTTTAGAACACCTTAATTTTTCCAGTTATTTATTGCAATTCAAGTCATTCAAGTCCAATGAATAGCTTGAAATGGTACAAAGGTAGGTGGTGAACTGCCAGAAGTTAAAAAAAAAAAAGTTAAGGTTACCTAAAACTGAAAAATAATGTACATTTCAGAATTATACAAAAAGGCCTTTTTCAGGGAACTCAAAATGTGTTAACAATTTAAAGCTGTTCTGCAGCAATGGAGGTTGATCAGGCCTTGAAAGCTGGTGCTACTAATTCCTACAGGTGTTCCAACTTTTCTGGATTACTAACAACCCCCTCTGTCTGAACAAAAGCAGTGCTGGAGCAGGTGGTACACTGTGGTACCATACCCTTGTGAGCATCAGTTGAACAGTATTGTACCTCAGAAAGTAGTGTGTTGCTACAAAAATGATGAGAAAAAGGCAAGTAACAATGGAAGCCAGACAGACCATTACAGCACTTAAAAATGTAGGTCTTTCCTACAGAGAAATTACAAAGAAAGTCAAGGTGTCAGTGAGTACAACTTCCCTCACCATCAAAAGGCACTCAGAAACTGGGGCAAACTCTGACAGGAAGAGGTCTGGCAGACCCAAAGCCAAAAGTGAATCAGAGGACAAGTTTCTGAGAGTTAACAGCTTGCGTGATAGGCGGCTCACAGTACAACACTTTCAAGCACAGCTTAATGGTGGTCATAGTAAGCAAGTCTCAGTTTCAACTGTGAAGAGAAAACTTCAAGCTGCAGGTTTGACAGGGTTAGTCGCAGCAAGAAAGCCATTGCTAAGACGACAGAATAAAACAAAGAGGCTTGCCTAGGCTAAGAAACACCGCCATTGGACTACCCAAGACTGGAAGAAGGTATTATGGAATGATGAATCAAAATTTGAAATCTTCGGTTCATCACGCAGGATCTTTGTACACCATCTAGTAGGTGAAAAGATGGTTCCACAGTGTGTGGCATAAACTCTCAAACATGGAGGAGGAAGTGTGATGGTCTGGTACGGAGTGAGAGGCACCCTAAACCAAAACGGATCCACAGCATTCTGCAGTGCCATGCAATACAATGCAAGTCCAAGCTATCCCAGAACTACCTCAGGAAAAAATAATAAGATGGTAAGCTTGAAAACATGGAGTGGCCAGCACAGTCTCCAGACTTAAACCCCATCATGCTGGTTTGGGATGAACTAGATAGAAGTTTGAAAGCAAAGCAACCTACACGTGCCACACATTTATGGGAATGTCTGCAACGGCTTTGGGAAGAACTTTCTGAAGAATATTTGATTTCTATTGTCGAAAGAATGCCACGGATATGTTCAGCTATTATATCTGCCAAAGGTGGCTAGTTTGATGAGTCAAAAGTTTAGAATACATTTTGGTCTATAAATTGATTCCATGATTTCTTTTTTTAACTCCAATTGCTTATTTGCACTATGCTTTCATTTCAGAGTGCAGTGAGACATTAATCTGCATAATTTTAAATAAAGAAATTGAAAAATTGGGTGTGGCAGGCAGGGTTGTGGCGCGGCTGCAGTAGAAGCCAGCGCACTGGAGCTGCATCGGCTCATCACGCCGCCCTGCATACATAGTACTGGGTCCTGAGTGTGTGGGTGTTGTGGGTGATGTGTGTGGCTGGCAGCGGGAGAGCTGCAGCCGAGTGTGTGAAATAATAATTCAATTCAATTCAATTTTATTTATATAGCGCCAAATCACAACAACAGTTGCCTCAAGGCGCTTTATATTGTACAGTAGATCGTACAATAATGGATACAGAGGAAAAACCCAACAATCATATGACCCCCTATGAGCAAGCACTTTGGCGACAGTGGGAAGGAAAAACTCCCTTTTAACAGGAAGAAACCTCCGGCAGAACCAGGCTCAGGGAGGGGCGGCCATCTGCTGCGACCGGTTGGGGTGAGAGAAGGAAAACAGGATAAAGACATGCTGTGGAAGCGAGACAGATTAATAAC
>VUQG01004636.1:1913-14623 GCA_015106755.1 Etia nguti
TAAGATGGAAAGCCAAAACAAAGTTAACATATAGAGCTTGTCATATCCATACATCCTATAGGCTCAGCATTAACCCCCCCAAAAGTAAGTTACACACAAGCAACAGTATAGGAAGAGTTTGGTATAAAAAGGGGGGAAACCTCACCTTTTTTCGACTTTGCTCCAATTTTCAGTTTGGAAGGCCAGGCAATCTGCGTTTGGGTCTCATCCATGATCTGAAACAGAAAGGAGAGCTGGCATTAAATTTTCACAGATATCAGTACTGGTTGTGTATTAGCAGGCCAAAAAAAAAAAAAGAATTAAATAAACTAAATTGCAACTTTGAGACTTCTGTCTTGGCAGTAATTACAATAGTTTTACAGCAACATACTGAACAAAACTTCTAAGTTTGTAAATGTGTTTTTCAGATTTATTTCTAATTATAGCATTATATGGATCACTGTGAGACACTAATGTGGATTTTTGGAGATTTTAATTAGATTAGCTGTATTAGCAAGCACTAATTTGGGTGACTTTTGAAAACACGAGGAGTTGTGACTAAGTTCAATTAAAAACTGCTTTGATTCTGATCAACACCCAACTCCTCCCACCCCAACACACACACGAACACACACAAAAAGGATTAAACTTATGGGCCACTTGGCTTGGCAATGCATAACATGCCCCTTGACAGATTTGTATCCAGAACTGGTCAACTATAACAAAAAAACACTCACGGTGAAAGGGAATAACAGTGATATTCTTGTTACAATGGAATACTAGGAATCCTTTGGTCCTGGCATTCAAATGAATGCTACTTTGACATGCACCTAATAGACAAATAGACAATTGCATAAGCAGGCTAATGCATCCTACGACTCCATAAAAACTCCTTAGGAACATGCCAATAAAGCAAAAAACTCCTCTGCTAATGTTGTGGTGGCAGACAGCACTAGGATACCCTCAGAAGTCCCCGATTATGTCCATGCATCAATGGATGAAGGCTGTTTTGGCGGCAAACGTGGAAAATAGGCAATATCAATGTATGATGATCGATGTATATATATCACTGGAGAAGGGGGGACAGCAGGTAGCAAAAGCAAATATAATGAGCTATGAAGAGGCTGCCAGCATTCACTCCTATTTTTTTCCCCACCAGGAGGAAGTTCACCTTGCTTGGCCTCCTGCCTACAAATCTATAACGGCTGTCTTTTGAACTGCCAGTCGTGAGAAGCACTTGATATTAATGGAGGGGGGGGAAAAAAGGAAAAAAAAGAAAGAAAATCAGATGTGCTCTCTCTGTCTCCTAATGGCTTTGTCCTCAATGTGCTCCATCCTTGTTTTTAGAAATGTCCCGTGGTCTTATGTTTGTTTTAATAGTTTCCAGGGGTTTGTGTTTTCGGGATGGAGAAGATATGAAATTCTCTGTTTTAGCTACGTGATCAAGCACCAGAGGCCTGCTTCAACACATTACATGAGCAGGGGCTGCCACTTAATATTCCTTAGTGGTCCAGTGCATTAAGCCATAAGCCACATATTGTAATTCAAATGGGAGAAAGGGTGCATTAAGATCCATCAGTGCTCCCTAGTCAAATTAGATGTTAGGCTTATTAGTACTGCTACAACTATTCACAGCTTTCATTGTCCCCTCAAAGATTATTAAATTATATCTGCCAGGGTTTTTTTTTGTTTTTTTTTTAAAGACAAAAGTACAGCTTGTGTTGCTAACCGAGGCACAAATCAGAAAGGGAAGCTCATAAACTCCTCCGTCTGCTTTTCTACACGTTGAAGGTATTTCTTGAAATCATTAACAACATAGTTTGACAGCTTATCCACAGCCAGTCTCCCACACACCTGTAAAACAGAGAGCAGCTTCCAAAGGCCTGATGTGCGTTTCGCTTTACGCCACAGCTGAGCTGTATATTCTAAGCCGATGAGGGTTGACGGCCCCTTTCAGGCCTCGCTGATTTCCTACATCCCATCTTCACACATAAAAATGTGAAAACCTAGTACCCTGAAGTCAGAATTTTAACTTTTATTAAGCGATGGCATCTATGGGTTTATTTTATAGTCTCCTTTTAAAAGGTAAGTAAAGTTTCCTCTCACAAGTTTCTACATATCTTTTTGGAATTACCATCATCTAAGGGTAAAAAAATTAAGCTTTCAGTCCTCCTTGTGATTTATCCTTGTGGTTCTGCGATTACTTGCAGTGTCTACTGAGTGCAATGTACATGTTGTGCAATGAAAATAAAGGCAAATTCCTCTCAGATAATCTTGCTCAACTATTTCTGTAAGGAATTTATTCTGGCATCATTAAAGGGACTAAGCTGGAAACAGATCCGGCCTTTAGCATGCTGCTAATGATCACCCATTACTGTCTTACTGGAGACCTCCCCATTCCTCTTTGATGCAGTATTTTTTTTACAAGTGCTGCAACAACATTATCCATGTATTCACTTAAAATGGTTTTACACAGAGTGTAATTCAAGCCTGAAACCAAAATCTGACAAGTTTTATGTTAGTGAGTTTCAAACTAGCCTCAGGCACAAGCAGCTAATCTACAACATGACACCCACCCACTGACGTCTGGTATATGTGAGAAAGGACAATAAATCACAAACACCCCTGTAGCTGAATGCAAACTTTTCTTTGCAGTCTGAAGTCACATGCTCACACCAGCTGGATGCATCACAAGCAGCATTAAAGGACATTCTGTTCCCGGCGATAAAGAGAAATTCTCCCTTTACTTTTTCCTTTAATTTTAAAAGTTATTTTTTGTAACTTTTGCTCTTACAAATCACTCTCCTGTGGCAATGACATGCGTGTCTGGATTTGTCATGAAGGCGTTTAATTTAAAAGCACATATGAAAGAAACATAAGACTGCAGCAAGCTCCCAGAGGTAACAGAAACTGCAGTGGCAATGGGGGAACTAAAGCCAGATGACTGATAGCGAGTAAAATGACACTGTAAATGGAAATGTACTTTTCACTCTCTTAAAGCTACACAGAAACTACAATGGAGCACAGAAAATAAGCAAAGTAAAAGGGTTATGATTTAAAAAAAAAAAAGAAAAGGCATTATGGCTTATACCCTAACTTTTTCTGTAAAAAGGGCTTTGTTCAGAGAAACCTGTTTCCTGTCCAGCGTTGCTGTTCTTGGCAGGGTCCTGCAGATGGGACTGATTTCTGGCAGACCACACACCATTTTAAAGGGTGGATGGTGTTTATTTATGAAGGGGTTAGCAAATGCCTTCAAATGGGTCAAGATATTTGCACAAATTAAGTAACCTATATATTTACCATTCCAGCCACTCTATTCTGCCACCCTAGCCTTTTTGAAATGAATACAAAAATGACTGTGGCTCCAACAACATTTCATGGCACGACCTTGACATGATCAGCTCTTGGTGGTTTGCAGCTGTGTGTGCAGATGTGTGTGTAACATAACACAGGATATCATTAAGTAAATGTCCTCAAAGATGGCACATCCATTTAAAACACGTGACTGCGTGAGTATGTATTGCACAGCAGCAGTCGACAGTGTAGAGGCATGTTTCCTGGATCTCGCTGCAATGGTGCAGCTGTTGATTCAGCTGGAATATGTGCGATTGTGTGTGTGTTTGCGGGGATGACAGAGGGTTTCTGGGGGGAGGTGTCAGAGTTACGAGACTGAGAAAACAGCAGAGCTCGAAGATGACAGCACTGACTGAACCGTTCCCGTGAGGCTCAACAGTCATAGCTGAGTTCATGTTAACAGAGTGCTAAGTTGCAGCACCTTCACACACACACGCACACACGATAACTCAAACTGCTTGACTGAACACAAACATTTGTTTATGTATGTTTTGATGCCACTCATACTGACCTAGTTATTCCGACATCTCACAGACGTATGCCAACCAAATATTTCATCCTGACAGTCTTAATTTTTCAAGTTTTTTCCTTGTCAGCGCAGCGGAATACAAAATGCGTCAGTGTAAATGAAATGAATTACATCTGGCATCAGATGTAGAGAACACTGGCACGTAAATATCCTGCTTGGCATTATTTAGAGAACCACAACCTCTGGGATGGAGACAGAAGCAGAATTGGGGAGGACCTGGATAGAGGTTCAAAAGGCATCTCTCAACTCAAATCCACTCAAAGCTCTTCTGTGGTGGTATCGTCTTTGGTTGCCCCACGACTCAACCGCTACACACCTCCAAAGAGGTTAGAGTGATGCAACACTCCCAACAGTTTACAGCGCAAAATTTTTACTGCATAACAATATGATGAACTGTTCACTGACGCACGCTTTCTGTTAAACAATCAAAAACATTATTTGGAGAGAAATCCCCTGCTTACACCAAAATGATAACAAGGAAACATTAATGGATTAATAGAGTGCAAAGACCTAATAACATTGGAACAACAGCAGGGAAGAGGCAGAAAGAGACGTGCGAGAGGGGAAAAACATGAGTGAGTGATGCCAAAAACAGGCTGAAAAGACAAAAGGGACATAAGCTGGTAAGATTCCCTCACAGGAGCTGCAGGGAACTTTACATGGCTAACTTCCCAGCTGGTGCACCCTTCTGTGGTCCAACTTTGTCTGCCATCTTCCCTACCATTATACTGACAACATGAAGAGGGTGGGCTGTTTTGGACTCTACGACAAAAAGTTGCTCTGAGCTCAAAGGAAGTCCAGCAGACAGTGAGTAAGAGGGTTTGATCAACTGCAGCAGGCAGGCCTGGGAAGAAAAGTGCGGGGGTGGATCATTTTGTGCTGCTCTCGCCAGAGACTGAACTCTAAAAATCTCAACTGCTGAGGCAACTACAAAATCTAATTCCCAACACCCAAAGTGTAAGAATGCGTGCGTCAAAAATGACTATATGCTTTCTTATGTGTGGGACAGACTTTCTTCGCATGTACCTTATTAGTCTCACTGAGTGTGTGCGGTTCATGGGTGTGTTGGAAGGGCAGGAAGCGGTCCAACTAAGAGTTTCCATTTTCATCAACTTCAAGGTATTTCACACACCTCATCCATTTTCTTTCAAAAATCCACAGTTACACTGTGTGTTTATTTTCCTGACTCAAATTGGGCATGTATGGTGATCACGCTATCAGAGGGGAAACTATACAGAGCTGTCCAAATGGAAATTCTACAATAAAAACATGACTTTAGCACTTTACTGCTTCTTACCAGAATGCCAACTCAAACAGCTGCACACTAATTTTTAATTGTCAATTTAACCTCCAGTAACCACTGTTTCTTTGAACAAGCTGTGACAATATTCAAGTCAAGGACTTTTAAAGTCATGGCTGGCAAAGTCAATACACCACCAGGCGTATTTTGCCAGACCTGCTTTGAGGTAGACATCTAGACTGCATATCCTAAACACTGCTGTGCTATCCAAGCCAAAAGAAGTGAAGGAAGAGCTAGAGTGCATTATATCGAGAGTCCTTGTTAAAATTCCGATGAGGGAAATCTTAAGGCGCCTGGTTTGCATTACTTGGTTTTTGAAAACTGCTTCAGGGACAGTTAAATTGCCTCCTCCTTTGACATTTAACTCGGATTCCTAACCTCCAAAACCAAATACGGAAAATAGACAAAGAAGGAATGCTAAAGCAAACCGCTGTCCATCATTTATTTCATTACAGCCCATTAACATAGTATAGAGGGAGATTTAATATAATGAGGAAGCTGAGTTTTAAACAAAAATCAATCCACTTGAGATAAATTAAAGAAACCACAATACAATACTGAGATACTTTGTATGATCTGACATGAAAATTCAATTTGGGTCCACTGTTAACTTTCACTGTTGTCAGTGTGATTAGACTGTATGCAATGAGCAATCTCGATTACGTTTGAGACAGTTTCATTTATGATACCGACTCAAATGCTACACAAATCGACATACCACTCTATTAATCATAGTTATGTACAGCATTTAGCATTTTTTTTTATAACACCAGCTGACTATAACAGAGAGTAATGATACAGTGTGTTACAGAAGCCTGACTATTAATTTCATGCAATGTGTCTAATAAGTGGGAGGCCAAGTGCGACCCCTCTGCATCTGCAGATGATGCTTCAGGTGTTAACTTTGCAAAGTAAGTTTTAATACATTCAGTGTCTCAGTTAATTATTTTCTTCCCAACTTGCTTGCATAAAATTTCATTGTGCAATTTAATGCTTAAAGCTTATAAAGGTAGTTTTACACAAAGAACTCAGTCCTGGACTTCAAGTTGCTAGAACACCCCTTCAGAAAAGTTGCATTCACTTCAAGGCCAAAGGCACCACTCTGCAAAGACCTTAGGAACATCAGATCTTTACATGCGGGACTTTTGATCTGCTGCTTTTAGAACTGAAGCACAGACGGAAAAGACATAACCACCCCAACATTTTTTTTTTTTTTTTTTAAATAAAAAGCTATAAATGCTTTGTGGCAATGACTAATGTTATAGGGTCTGATGAGAGATAATTTTACTTCCAAAACATGAGTGAAACATAACTTTGCCTGACACACAATGTTGTGATTTTAGTCAGCATCTGCACCGTCTTTTCTCTTGTGACATTTGCATGCAGACAAATTTATAGATTTTCTATAACCTAAGCTGTAAGCTAAAGTTTTAGTATCGTGAATTGTTGATCAATAGAATTTTGTCTTATTTTGGTTACCTTTAATATCATTTTACATCATTCTTAGCATAAGGAGGACAAAGAGGAAATCATGCATATAAACAGTTGACTTAGAAGGGACAATTGTTGCAATTGTTGGTGCAATTGTAATGAGCTTTAAAGTCAATATTGGGTATGATCACATTTGGTCTAGGTAAGCTTTCTTAAAATGTATGCAAACAATCTTAACAAAAAGTTTCTGGGCTTATTAAAGGACGTTCAAAGCTCTTTTTTTGGATGTTGGCTGCCTTTTTCCCCCCCCAATCCCTGCCAGGATAATCCTACACTGCTTCTGTAATGTTCTAGCATAACGTGGCATATAGCAGCCTTATCACCATTTCTCTTCCTTTTTGACAACCACCCATCTGTTGAGACATTTCTGATAGGGCTTCAACAAATAGTAGATTTATCAACTGAAGGTCCACATGCATCCGTTAGGTCCTGTATCATGTCTCTTTAGATTTTTCCTAGCCACTTCCTTTGTCCTTCACTTGTCCAGTTCCCTCATCTTTAATTAACAATACAGTGCAGAGATATGCCAAGTTTTTTGATGACTGCTTGTTGGGAATCACCTTATCTTTAGCATTTTTCATAGATTCAGCTAAAGAAGTGGGAACAATTTATACGTTTTTGTGAGAGGCTGCTAGTAACAAAGAAGCAATTTAAAATTGGTTCTTTGCTAAGTTGTTCATTATATGTTAGTGTCCCCAGTCTTTGTTGTGGTCTTTCATTTTTTTATTTTTTGGAAGCCAACACTTGTGTCCCTCACGTTTTTCCGTGTCTTTGTACATTCCCTCACATCCATTCCAATAGTTTGGGCAATCTCCCTCCAGGAATTAGCTGACATCTGTGAGTCCTTATACTGAGGCTATGATTGTTACTCTAATCAAAAACTGCAGGACAAAAAAGCAGTCTGAAATCCACGGTACTGAACAGTGACAATAATTGTGGGCTGTGTCAATGCCCAATCTAGTTAATTTTCCAGGGAGTTTACGGTTACATCATAGGTTATGGCATAGCGTTTTGTACAGGTTTATGGTTAGAATGTAGCTACTGTGTAGATTTAACATCCATACATCCATTCTCTTCTGCTTATCGTTGTCAGGGTCGCAGGGGGGCTGTAGCCTATCCCAGCTATCATAGGTCGAGAGCCGGGCACACCCTGGACAGATCACCAGCCTCAAATTAGAATTAGATAAATTTAAATAAATTAGATAAGTAAGTTGAAAATTAAGATCTGACTGTAAGAATCCTAAGATTCAAGAGGTTTTGTAGGCTTTATAAATGATTTCAATAATTTCATTAAATATCACTAAGCCGCTTGAGGCAAGTGTTGGTGTGTTTGTTGATGCATGAACACATTATCAACAGTTAACAGTGAAAGTTTAATATTTCATCCACAACTGCCTCTAATCACTGGACCTGCAGTCTCTCATCCAGCGTCCTCACTGCTCCACCTCAGTCTGTAGATATTCACCTCCAAAACTGTTCTGCTCTTGATTTAATTCTTTATTTGAGCAGATTAGTTCTCCACACTCTGGACTCTCTGCTCAGTTCAGCTGCAGTTCCCCCGCTGCTCTGTACAGCCAACAACTTGCCCGGTTATCCACATGTTCGGTGACACACTCCGCGCTCTGAGTGGCTCTGCTTCAGCTCAAAATCCCATACATGACACGTTTGCCCCGACAGTAACTACTACTCTTTTAACTATAGTCCCCCTATACATTTATTGATAAATCACATCTAGATTTGATTTAAGTTATAGCAGCCTGCATATCAAAATGTGTATAAACAGTATATGTTGCTAGGCAACCTGGCATGTACGATATTGTTTTACATAAATTTCTATGGGGTCTAAATTACCTCCTCAGTGGTTCTAGGTATAAACTGTCATATTTATTTATTATGTTGTTTTCATTTCACACACCCCAAAATTCACTATTTGTTTTATTTTAACCGATTTAGATAAAAATCTTTTTTAAATGCCACGGAGTGAAAATGACCCCTTCGTGGTTATACTGCTAACAGGGTACAAGAAAGTCTGAAATGAGGGGTGGCTCAAAACGTTTGCACCATACTGTATCTCAGTAACTTGACCAACTCAGTCTACTCTGATTAGTCTTTTGTTAATTTTTCACGGTGATTAAGTTTACATTGCCAAGCCCTAGTCAGGATAGGTTGCGGAAATAAAACCAGGAGAAAGTCACATTACTGAATAGTCAGAAATGGTTTCACTTTAGGTTTTTCAATTAACAAACAATTGTACTTGTATGAAAGAGCATTAATTAACAAAGAACTGAGCCATACGGCTACAGTGTCACACTTGACTGTTCCCCAAGTACCAGTACGAGAATGTGAGCAAGTTGTCACCCATTCAGGAATATTTAAACTCACTGAGGCAAATCCTCGTTTTATTGAATCTAGTGAAGCTTGAGGACATTTCATTAAAGTCACACAGAAAAGTCAGTGATGCACTGCTTGGCCGGATTAGTGATTTTAAACTTCAGATACGCTGGTATATTATGGCACATTATGTAACTGAGAAAGGTCCCCCCCACCCAGTGTTGTGTCAGCTGTGTTATAGTATCAGAGCCCTGGAGTGGTTCAACGTCAGTGTAGTTCCATTGTTTTTATTTGTTTACATTTGTAATTAGGAGTGACTGAAGGAGCACCTGACATCTGCTCCATTACCAACGAGTGAAGTGCTGCTCAGTGGGCTTGAACACAACCCAGAGACAATGCAAACATTATCCAAGTGCAGACTACACACTCACCTTCTGAAAGAAATCCTCCCCACCGTTGACTCTCCCCTCAGAGGCAGCTAGAGTGAGACAGAGAAAAGAGAAAAAAAAAAATTCATCAAAACCACACAGAGTCACTCAGTTTTTAAATGTACAATCCAACCTAACACAGCCAAATCACACACAGATTATCCAGTTCTCAAAATGTTACCGTATCTTCACTCAGTAAAGTGTTTATGGTGGATCTCCATTTCTTTGCATATTGTGTTTGGCATGGATAGAGATACTGCTGATTTGTAAGAATGGTATAAAAAATGTTCCAAGCAATTTTCTATAATCCTAGAGATTGGAAACAGCTTCCGTGTAACAAATTGATGGATACAGTGAAAATATTTGGGCATTTTACAGTAGCCATTAATGGAGCATTTCATACCACACTTGGATCGACTGATGTTGGTTTTGCACTTCTTAAAATAACGCTCACACTTGCGAATTTTGTCTGTCAGCATACTGTAAATGCCTGGCCTTGGAAACAGTACATGAAAACTTTAAAATTCCCAAACATTGCGTGTAAACAGAATAAGGACTTAGAAAAGCAGTGGTGTTCGAGTTAAAATAAATTTCCAAGCGGGTGAAAATGCCAAGAAACTCCCTCAGCTGATACAGTAAGCAGGAGAGAAGCAGAGAGCCAACCACCAGAGCAAGTCAGGCCTGAAGTCTCTCCAGCACATCTGCAAGTCCTCCATGCTGTGGCAGTTCTGTTAATGCAAAATACATATCTGCTATCCAAGGAGAATTCTCATGTTCCTCTGTCATTTGGGAATACAGGGAAGGTTTAATGATGCATTTCGGCCAACGTTCTCAAGATGGATCTGCTGCAGTCTGTGTAAATCTGGGTCAGAAACATCTGCAGCGGTAGAGTCGCCGTGACTTATAGACTTCAGTCAAAAACGCTGACCTCGGTGCAATGATGACAAAAAAGCGTCCGAAACATTTCATCATTTATTTCTGAATGGACAGCTGAAGTATAATGTATTCAAAAAGTGACTTTGCAGTTTTGAACATTAAAACCAAAGTCAATAACTAAAAAAATGAATGGTAAACTTATCGCACAGCAAATATCACCGTCTGGACTGTTGGGCTTTAGAAAAAACCATAATGGTAATCATTTACGATAAGTTATAATGAATCAAGAAAGTAACTGCAACTAAATACAGCTCTAAACCCATTACGTCAAAAAAAGAAAAGCAACCATATGGTGAATGCCCTCTAAGCCCTGTTGAGTTTTATGTAAAATTTCCTCAAACCTATAAAAGCTGGTCCATTTAAAAAAAGAACAAAAAAAGCCCACTACAGAATGTATACAGCGTAAACAGTATTATACGATGATAATCCCAATGTGAAACTAGGGTGTGGAAAGCAATATTGAAGCTTTCCTATCCACACCACATTTTAAAAGACAGACAGATAATTAAAATTCACAAAGCGCTGCATCCTTTTCACCACCCCAGTACACTGATAACATGAATATTAGCTCATCATTCCATCCAAAAGCATTAAAAAGCCTGAATTTAAGCAAGCTTATGTCCACGACCATTCTTCCTGCTTTGGAAACAGATCGGAAAAAAATTCCAGCTGTTAACTCTTATGCAAGAACAACATTAACAACTGTCACGAAAGGGAAAATAACCATCTTGTTGAATCAATGCTGGATTGCTTTAAGAGCCTCTGATAGCGGATGCTCATAATGACAGTGTCAGCATTCTGCTGTGCTTAATCTGATAACAGACGAGACTAATAAGGGTGAACGGGATGGCGGGGGCCTGGAACGAGCTGTAAACACTGGTATAGACTAAAAGCTGTTTTGCATTGATCTGATTTCTCTTTTAATTTGAATTAATTTTGGAAATGCAAATATTTTACTAATCAGTATTTGATTCTTTAGATAAGGTATTGGCCAAATACCTTATCATTCCTCACACAAAAAAGTTACCTTGCTACCTCCTATGCTACCTCCAAAAGGCATGCATGGTTTAGGTTAATTGGTAATTCTAAATTGAGATATAAATGGTTGGTGTTTTTTCCCCTCTGTGTTGTGCCTGTGATAGACTGGTGACCTGCCCAGGGTATACCCCATAGGGTTTTCCCCTATGATAAACAACTGATAAAGCATAAAATGTCATGAGTGTTAATTTGAGCTACAGTTACGGCTCTGCGGCTAACGAATACAAAACAACGTGTTTCACATTCACAAAACTCCCAGCATATTTAGTTTATCTCGGTGAACGTAGGTTTTAAGTGTTTTCATCCAGTATTTGCTTTAGTATAGAACTGCTCCGACTTGAAAGCTCAGTTTCTAGGTGGTCTGAAGTTCCAAGATTATGAAAGACCCTGTTACTGTGTCACTTCCTGTAAGAACTAAGACAAACCAAAAGGAAAACAGCACAAAAACTGTCTAGCAGAGAAGACCAGCTGCTCTCCTATCATCTCGTCTCTTCTTATCTTGCCTATATGTGGCAAAATAGTGACACAAGTACAGGTTAAGCCAACCAAAAGGTAACTTCTGTCATTTCCATGAGGTCAATATTATTCTACTTGGTAATAATTTTCTATGTTGGAATCTGTGTTGTAATCCGACTGGAGTCAAGGAGATGATGCGATTATATTTGGCTCCATGTAGCCAAATAAGGTGGTAAAGTTGCAAAGAATGCTTGAAGAAGCAGGAAAACATCAAATACCTATCCACTCACTGATTTTAAACAAGTTAAATTCTTGGTCAACTGTATTAGATTCTCACATATTAACGTATTCAAATAAGACGATGCATTTTTAAATGAATGAACCAAATGGGAAAGAAATGTGAATAAGTCGTCGTAGGGCCTTGAAACCACTGTTATGAATTAGCAGTATACAAACTAAACTGAAGTGAGGAAAATTAAATTTGTTTCATTGATAACTCGCAAAAGCAAAAAAGTAATACAAAGAGTCCAACTCCATCTTTGGCATAAATGCGGAGGAGCTGAACGGAATTTGGTACGGGACAAGATTGAAAACATGAGCCATGTGCAAAAAGCAAAACATCCTGTTGCCATATGTGTAAACTGGCCGTGGGAGAACCCAGGGCAGAGACAGACTGCTCGATGAGTTCCAGTGTATATCATTTTTTATAACTCATTTAAAAAAAAAAAAAAAAAAGTAGTTGAAGTAGCAGTTCCAATTCCTAATCCACATCACTTTGGAGGTGGGATTCGGAAAAAGGGTGCCTTGGGTCTTGAGAGCTCTTTGCAAATTTAATACAAAGAGCTCTGGGGGGGGGGGGGGGGTTTTT
>VUQG01004637.1:0-11729 GCA_015106755.1 Etia nguti
TTTGCTTTTTCCCAGCAGCCTCGACGCCCCCTCCTCCACCTTCCCCTCCTCCTGCCTGGCAGCCTGACAGCCCGGTCGCTGGGCTCCGTTAACCCTCCAGACTGTGAGGCGACTCCGAAAACTTCATACCAGCAGGAACCAGAGAGGAGTGGCCAGCCGAGCTCACGCAGTGTGACTGCGAGGAGGAGGCGGCCACCTGTTCCTGCCTGACTCCCTGCTCTCAGCTATGAGGAGTTAAGGAGCTCCGGCTGGATTAAAGTAATCAGAGGAGACAGCAGAGCCTTAAGCCTCCTCCTCACCTCCTCTCAGGGAGTCTTTGAGTGCAGACAGTCTGAGGAGTTCAGCGTTCGTACGGATGAAGTGAACCAGTGACACACGTTTGAATATTAATGCTGCATATCGATCTGATACCGGCGCTGGTATCAGATCGATATATGATTCTATTCTCTGAACCATGTTAAATAATTTTTAATGAACAAATGTCCCTCAAACATGCTCAGAAACATGTCTGAACCTTTCTGTGGTTTATTTACAGCCTGCAGCACATTAGAGACAGGCACGTTTACGTCCAGCTCTCCAAAATAAAAGCTGAGAGGTGTGTTTTATTGTGGAAAGTAAAAGTCACAGTGATTTAATGGTCAGTAAAATGTGTTCAGAATTTGATGGTTCACGTCATAAGTCAGGACACACTGCTGTCCCCGACATCAGCTAACTTTAAAAGGTAAAAGTCTTCAGTATTTACAATCAGAACGATACTAAGTCTGCAGTGCCACCCAGCATTGCTCATCAGTCTTCAGCGCTCGGTTCCACTCAGAGTTTCTTCGCTGTCAGAGGCCCATCGTGTTTGTCTGGAGCAGATTTAGGAGTTCAAACCTCACACGTTTTTATTTCACTGCTTCGTACGATTCTTTCAGAAGTCCACATTTTGTTTCAGCAGCTCAATTATTTTCCTTTTCAGTTGTATTATCATGAAATTACACCCCAAACACAACCTTCATAAAGCAGAGCATCCTGGAATCGATCCCTGACCTTCTGATTGGGCCACACTCACATGAAGTTTTTCTCATGTTAAAGGTGAGATGCCCCGGCTTTGAGTCCTAGCAGCTTTCTACTTGCTGTTCATATTTACACTCGTGATGGTGACCGACTTACTTGAGGTGAGTGAACACAAAAGTATTTTAGTTCCATCAATCACTCATGCAGTGATGTCACCTGCTGATGATTTTCTCAGGAATAAAGACTGGCATACGGGAGTGAGTCTGCTGCTGCTGCCCCCTGGAGGACCGTCAGAGCACCGCTGTGGGATGCCGAGGCACTATTTACAGTAAAAAACAAAAACTTGAACTTCCAGTTTTAAAATAGAGTTTGAAATCAGCATCAAGGATTCGTGTTTAGGTTAAAAAGCAGCAGGTAACCTCAGGGAGCACCTCCGCCACCGGCTCGTCTCCTCCTGCACCTCAGTCTGAACCACAGAGAAACATTAGCCTCTGAGCCGACCTCACAGCGGGAGCCATCAGAGGTGCACCAGGACAAAAGCCACATTCAAATCAGATCAGGTTTTTGCGTTTTAAGGACCGTCCAGAACCTTTTTGCCCACCCTCCACCACCAAAATAACTCCACCACACAGAAGCTGGTCTTCAGACTGTATTTACTCATGTACACAATAAATTAAGCGCCATTCCCTCTCAGGGAATCAAACCTGCAGACATCACGTGCCCCTTATCACATGATCTGGTGTGGACCTGGCACAGGTTTCGTGGAGACTACAGGTTGTCGGCGGGCAAGGTCTCCGGCTCGTCTTCGTGGCTTGGCCCCGACATCTGCATGAAGAGCTCCCTCAGTTCTGTGATGTCATCAGTGAGAGATGGCAGGGGAGGGACGGACCGCTGCTCGCGCTCCTCGATGAAGTCCCAGAGGCGGACGCTGTTCATGAACTAAACAGAGAGACAGAGTTTAGCGATTACAACATCCAACAACCCCCAAGGTCGTGGACTACAACGAGGACTCAAACTGACCCGCACACTCCCCTCCGAGCTCAGCTGCTTCCGCGGCCGCTCGGCCTCCGCCCGCGATCCATCCGGGAAGGCGTGGAGGTACAAACACTTCCCGCCAAACGGACACGAGCCGCGGCCCTGATCAAAGTACTTACAGGCCTTCTTACTGCAAACACACACAAACAGAGTATGAATGAAAGCTGTACACATCTTAGCTACCTTTGTTTTTACCACCTGAAAGCATTTCCTGGAAGATCTTTGGATCCTCTTCATAAGCACCTGAGAGCAGGTGGGCGTGGCACAGAGAGGCAACTCACCTGACTCCGGACTTGAAGAGGTCTATAAGGTGGTCTTTCTCATCCTGGTCCTCCACCCAGTACATCGAAGGGATGACGAACTCTGAGATGACCCGACACTGTGGACACGACCTGAAAGACACAGAGAGGTCATCAAACCCAACGAGACCCAATCAGACCCAGTCAGGCCTAACCAGACACAGTCAGACCCAACCAGAGCTAGTCAGACCCAGTCAGACCGAACCAGCGCCAGTCAGACCCAACCAAACCCACCAGAGCCAGCCAGACCCAACCAGAGCCAGCCAGACCCAACCTGAGCCAGCCAGACCCAGCCAGATCCAACCAGACCCAGTCAGACAAAACCAGAGCCATTCAGACCCAACCAGAGCCAGTTAGACCCAACCAGAGCCAGTCAAACCCAGTCAGACCCAACCAGAGCCAGTCAGAGCCAGTCAGACCACCAGATCCAGTCAGGCCCAACCAGACCCAGTCAGACCCAACAAGAGCCAGTCAGAGCCATTCAGACCCAACCAGACCAAGATTATTGAATGGAGATGGAATAAAGTGTAATTTCTTGTGTTTAGTTTTCTGAAGACTCAATAAGATTAAGATGTTTTTAAGTCACAGTGGATAGTGAAGCTGAAGCAAGTATTTGATTATCCAGGATTTTCTTATGGGAACATACCTTAGTGGTGAATGACAGGTGTATAAAAGGTGTAATCGGATGAGGCAAAATTGGAATTCTGAAATGTTTAATGTTAGTCTCTTTAGAAATTACAGAACATTTAAGAAAGACTTCCAACTGGAGAATTATTTGTGTAGTTTAGATTGTTGCGTATGGGGTTTTGGGGTATGTTTAGGTCTGGAGTTCGTGGTATCCCAGCTGAACATATCAAACGTTTATGTGAACTTCGTATTTTGGGAAAGCTTGGAGATGAGTGTCATTATTTAATGACTGTAGTTATTTTAAAATACCTACCTGTATGTTTTAGCTGAAGGCCAAATGTTTATGAGAGAATTTGTTTAACACTGAGGAAATTATTATTCAGCATACTTTTGTAGAGAAATCGTAGCTGCATTTGAAACAGGGTGACCGATTTATTTATTTGTCCTTTTTGATGAAGATGATGTGTACTCAATGACCTCTGCTTTGTTTGTTTGTCTCTATATTTGCTCTTTGACTCGGGGAAGGGGCCTAACGAGAGTGAAATAAAGTAAAGCCCCAATCAGATCTCACGAGACACCATCAGTCTTGGTTCCCCACCCAGTACACAGAGACCCAGTCCCTGACCCTGGTGCCTGACCCCTGACCCTGGTGCCTGACCCGGTCCTGTCGGATTCTTACTTGATGATCTTGTTGTGGAAGTTTCGGGTGCAGCGCCACTTTCGGATGCAGGACAGACAGAAGATGTGATTGCAGGAGGACAGGATGCCGAAGCGGCGCTCCGACGGGTTCGCCTTCTGCACCACCACGTCCATGCAGATGGAGCACACCTGAACAACAGGTAACTAATTAAGGCCGGTCACCGAGACAACCAAACCCAAAACAAATCAAACCCACCTTGTCATGGCTGAGCTGAGCCGCAAACGCCTTCTCCATGTCGGCCTCGAAGGCTAGCAGACACATCTGCAGACAGACACGAGATCATTTACAGCTGCAGCACATCTGTGTGCGCTCACACTGACGAACGCAAAGAGGTCACTGAAACACCGTGAGCATGCACACCTTTTCGTGCGCTCTCCTCTGGTCAGGGTCCTGGGGGTGGAGCACCTGCAGGCCGCACACCTCGCACAGGTCGCCGTGGAGATACGTACAACTGTCCTCATAGAAACAGCGGCCGCCGGCAGCGTAGGGACACAGCTGGGGGAGGTCCGGGTAGGCCCTGCCCCCTGGAGGAGGAGCTGCAGAGAGCACAGGTAAACATCATCAAGTGCTACCAATCAGAGCCAATCAAATGTGAGGATTCTCGAGTCTGACCTCGTTCCTGCGCTGAGGCGTCCAGACCCGCCCTGATGGCATCCACATATGAATGCGGAGATGCTGTCGCCGCTGCTGTAACCTCTGACCCCGAGATGTCTGACGGGCCCCTGAACACGTCTTCGACCCCCAGCACTGAGGAGACACAAGGAGGCGGGGTTACCTGCGATCATTATCATGACTCTGTAAGAGGTTCATCGTCTCCTCACCTCTGTCTCTCAGCACCAGCGTCTTCTTGGCTCCACCTCTGCCAGACCGACTTCCCCCTCCTCCTCCTCTTCCTCCTCCTGTCAGGTCCTCTGAAGCTCCGCTCCCTCCTCTGGATGACAGCCTGATGTGATCATACCTGCAGGGCAAACAGGAAGTGAAATGAGTCACAGTGATGCAAACGTAGGTGAGAGGTGGGCAGGGCCTTACCTGCAGCGCTCTCCGTAGGCACACGCCCCTCTCTGGTAAAACTTGCAGATGGTGGAGGGTTTGCTGGTGCTCGGGTCGTGGGAGAAGAGACAGCGGTTGCCTTCCCTGCACACGCCGTGGAGGAAGTACCTGAAAGCAGCACACCTGTGAGCCACAACACCTGAAACTCTAGTGAAATTGCTCTCGCAGTTTAACCTGTTACCTCAGTTTACTGTGTGTTTACTTCACATTCTGACCAATCAAGATCCTACTCCACCCGCCCAGGTGTTTCAGACCCCAGGCTGACAGAGAGAGGACATCCCTTTGTTGGACGGATGAATATTTGATGGGGTGAGGCCTCGAACGCTTGACTTTTATAAGATTTAATTTTTTACTTTTGTTTGGAAACTTATTTAAATAAAGTTTTTTAATCGTAGTTTTGTACACGTGTCACATTTTTTTTTTTATCTTTTCACCATTCTGTTTGTGTTTTGATTCATCAAAGATCTTACAGAGGCCACGCCCCCTCTAATCCAGTTTAAAAAGGTGAGTTCTAAAAACATTCTCCTCCTGTGCAGTTATAATTGTCTCTGACTCGTTATATGAACCCCAGACAAACTGTTAAAGCGTTCTCCAGTATGTAAAAGTGTGTCATCGGCATACAGTGACACTTTTCCTTTCTAATCCCACTCTTTTACGTCCTCTTACCTTTATTCTGTAACAAAAGTTTAATACAGGTGTTATGAAAGGGGAAATTATCTCTAAAGGCCAGAACAGTTTTTGTGTCAGGCTGTAAACATGTTTATTTCTGCTGTAAAGTTTTAACATGGGAGTCCGTGGGGACTGCTCCCTGCTGCCCCTGCTGGACACCAGGGAAACTGCAGCTGCAGTCTCGGAGCCTTCTGACTAGCTCTTTGACAGTTTGTTTGCGTCCCACCCCCTGTAACCTAGCAACTACTGTAGAGAGCTCAGACTTGGACCAGCTTCCTGTGTTCCTGTGCTTGTTCTTGAAGTTTCACGCCACCAGCGGCCGCCCTTAAGCGGTTCGCAGGAGGGGACACTCACGTGACCCTGAGGTGAGCCTCGGGGCGGAGTCTAACCCTCTGATTTAAAGCTGCAGCTCTTTATGTGACTTTAAATCAGAAGTATCGATCCTGGAGAAGCTGATTAGTTTCAGCTTTCACTTAAACACACCTGGAATCACTGATTAGTAATCGATCAGTTAGAGTTAGAGCCGCACGCGCTGACGAGGACAGGTGAGTGCGGAGCTAACAGCTAAAAACATTAGCACGAGGCTAACAGTCCGCGGACATCCGGGTCACACCAGCGCGACACCTGCTGACACTCAGACAGGTCAGACACACACACACGCACGCACGCACGCACATACGCTCACCTGCAGGTCACCTGTTTGGTGCTCATCTTCCTCGGAGACCTTCAACAACTGCTTCGAGCTGTCACCGCGGTGCGCCGCTTAAACCGCTCCAACGGAGAGCGGCGGGCACAGCAGTAAAGTTCCGCTTCCTCCGGAAGTACAGACCCGCGGAAAGTCTCTCTTTTCAGATGGATCCTCCGCGCGGTTTCTTTTTCGATTTTTTCTTTTTTTTTCCGCGCGGTTTCTGCAGAGAGCACCCACAGCAGCGTCACACTAACAGGAAGTCCGCCACGATTACACTCAAGCTGATTGGCTGTCTGCCCTCTGGAAGTGTTCCACTTTCAAAATAAAATTCAGTCTGCTGTTCTGGGGCGGTCTTCTTTGCGAGGCTGCAAATTTAGATATCAATCCGATACCAAGTAAATACGGGAGTGTTTTCAATACTTGTAACTTATGGAGGCTGTGTAAGGATGGTTTTCGAGATGAGTCCTCATCAGTCTTCAAATCCTTAACACATTTTATTGACCCCTAAATAACTGATTTTTACCACAATAATCACAACACAGTAAAACACATCGTTCAGCTTTTATTTTGAAAGTGGGATTTTTGGAGAGCTGGAATGTGAACGTTTCTGTGTGTTAGGTAATAAAATAGAGCTGAAAGTCTGAGTGTTTTCAGTTGGAGTTTTTTGCCAGGGTCTGTCTGTCGCTGCTTCTTCTTTTCTTCTTTTTCGTGCTCTTCATGTCGTCATTTAAGTTGGTGGTGTTGCCACAGGAGAGATTTTTCCTTCCAACATGCATCATGTTTGCAGTGTTTTAATTTAAAAGTAAATAAAGTTAATTTATAAGGTTCTTTTCACAGACTAACAGTCATAAGCACTGAACAACAATTACAGCACAATAAACAAATAATCACGTTAAAACAGAATTTAAGGTTAAAAAAAAATAAAATAAACTCCACAGAGTCGACTAAACAGAGCTGGAGTGGTAAACTGTTAAATCTAATATTGTACTTAATCAAAAATATTAAGTAGACTGTACTCAGTTTTTATCAGCAACAAGTTTTCATTCGAAAAGCTGATCAACTCAGTTTATTTGAGTTGGCTTAAATTAGAAAAAAAAAATAAGTAAACTGGAGATTTAACTTTTTCAGTGGTGGAATGTAACTAAGTACATTTACTAAATATTGTACTTGAGTAGGTTACAACTCACAGGTCGCCTTCTTTACTCGAGCTTTTTACTTCCCTTTTATGCCTCTCTCTCTGTTGTTGCTTCACAATATTTTATATTTTACTTCATCATCTGACAGTTTATATTACTGTTGGAAGTTTGTATATAAAACATGCAAATAAGTCCCCCAGGTGTGGATATAAGTGCAACTAAAATGATTAATTAGTTAATTTTTTATTTACTTTTTGTTTTTGTTTCTAGACAAAAACAAAGAACTGCATCTTAGGTCACACAAAAACCTGAAAAATGTTAAATAAAACCAGATGAAATGGTCATTTTATTTTATTTTATCTCATTATCGAATGATTTTGCAAAGAAACAGAGAAAAGGCAGTCTCCCTTCAGCAGAAGGATAAAACGATATGGTCTGAAAATGCCACGTCAGTGTGTTCCTCCTCCCTCGCACAGAGGGAGTGTGGCGGGTGGTGGTCAGGACTATTCAGACTGACAAACGGGACGTTGAATGTCACCTCTCTGGTGGGGAGGGAGCCTGATACTCACCTGAGATGATAGCTGAGTTTTCAACTAATCACCACCCGGTGGCAAGGTGGATCAGGTGGCAGGGAGCATGCTGGACACACCCAGTGCACCCAACAGCATTCTGACAGGGGTTGAGGATGGACATCGTTGAGGCTGCTGCAAGGAGCTGTGACTGTAAGGTGGTTGGTGCCTGTCGTGGTGGTAATCGGCATGAAGCTGAAGAGGGGCCCTGTCGGGGTCCTGTTGGGCTTGGTCAGCCATCAGGTGATGGCCTCCAGCTCTCACTGGAGCGAATCACAGCTGAGTGCGGAGTGCCAGAAATGAGAGTCACCACCTCCAAATCTGTGGCCACCATCCTCAGCCAGAAAAGGGTGGAGTGCCCACTCTGCATCAGGGATGAGTTGTTGCCCCACGCTGAGGAGTGTCTTGCTCATGAGCAAAGAGGGGAACGAGAGATCGAATGAGGGATTGGGGCCACAGCTGCAGTGATGTGGACGCTGTACCAGTCCATCCTGGTGAAGAGTTATTCAAGCTGGGCTCAGAGTACAGCTGCTGCTCATCCACATCGAAAGCAGCCAGTCGACGTGGTTCGGGCATCTGACTAGGATGCCTCCTGGTTGAGAGGTTCTGGGCGTGTCCCAGGACCAGGACACGCTGGAGTTCCCCTGGATGAGATGAAGGAGGTGGCTGGGGAGAGGGAGGTCCAGGGTTCTCTGCTTAGGCTGCCAGCCTCCATGACCCAGCTGCAGATAAGTGGAAGTAAATGGATGGATGGATGGCATCATGTTTATGTCAAATTTACAACACTGTTTGGCAATAGTTTAATAATGCAGCTAGATTGTCTGACCTGAAGTCTGTTCTGTAGCAAATACAGGAAACATGTTTAAGAAAGCAAATAAGTTGGTGTTCTAAAGAATATGATTGTTTCCTTACACCAGGAGAGATGAGTCCTCCATCAGGTGGTGCAGTCAGTGAAGACGGTCACCTACAGGTTCAAGGTCATTGCCTCTCCAACCCACATCCACTGCCACTGTACTAAAGGGAATCTGGGACAATGTTAAAGACTTTCTTCAGTCAGTAATGGAAACAAACCATCCTTAAAATACTACAACACACCAGCTTCTGTGTCTGAATGCAAAAAAAATGTGTTGTTTGATCTGGAGACAATAAACACACTTATATTGATTATGTCAGTGATGTACCTACAATACAAAGTTACAGGAAGCCTAAACTTAGTTTAGAATAATTAAATCTGAGACTTTGTTTCATTGTGAGATTATTAAAGGTTTAAATATTCTAACAACTAAATATAAAATTTAAATTTGATCATATTTAAAATATAATTAAATAACAGAAGCTACAATGATTGCACTATAGTCGTTTGTTGTTCAGCAGAACAGTGTCCAGGATGTTGGCTGGTCACCTGATTTTGCATTTGAAAATAAAAGTTGGGCTGATTTTAGAAGTGTTGTTAATTATTATGTTTAAATCATACTTACAGTGTTTATATTAAGTGTTGTACTAGAAATCTCTGAGGTTCAATGAGATAAAACATAATGTGATTTAGTTGCATTTAATTTGTGTGTCAGCAAAATTAAAAATAGGAAGTTACCACAAATTGTTTTTTAATTTAGTAGAACTTGAAATGTTTGTCAGAGGGTAAAAGTTCGTACTGCACACAGTCAGAAACATCAAACATCTATGGATTTCCTGTTTTACTTTGAAAGTCTGTGTCTTATGTTGACGTTTGTAGTTTTGAGTCCACCTGGTCCCGTCAGCTAATTTGTATCAGCTGTGTTCCCCTTCTGGTCCTTGTTCCCCGTGTGTTTGCCTCTGTATTTATTGCGTGTGTCCTTCAGTGCTCGTTGTCACGTCGTACCACCGTTCCTGCCTCTGTGTTCCGTTCCTGTGCCATTTTGAGTTTTGTACTTCGCCAGCAATAAAGCTGTGGTTCTTTTGAGTTCACTTCTGCCTCCACGAGTTCTGCACTTGGGTCCTTTTTCCTGCCTGCCTACACACAGACAATGACAGTACAATCCCTCAGACATGCTGTGAAACACACATGAACCTTTCCGTGGTGCCTGTTTTATTTACAATCACATTAAAACTACAGAAACTGAGCTGAGCGCTTTAGAGACGAGCACATTAAAATCCAGCTCTTCAAAATGAAAGCTGAAAGATGCGTTTTAATGTGGAAAGTAAAAGTCACTGCGATTGGCAGATTGATGCCTACAGGCAGCGGCTGGTGCCGACGGAGGGGAGGGCTCGTCAGCCATGTCGTCATAGAGGAGATCAGGGAAATGAAATGCGATTGGCTCATCTGGACCTGCTGCAGAACCAAAACATGGAGGAGACGATCAGAGAGTCTCAGGAGAGGAAGCTGCCCTGAAGCAGAGCTGCTTCTGCTGGTTTGAATCCAGGAGGAAGAAACACGAACACTCACAGAGGTCATCGGGAAAGTTTAGAAGAGCGCGTGATGATAAAATCTGATGATGTCATAGCAGATCTTCTGACTGTGTCAGAGTGACAGGAACCTCTGTTTTCCATCTAAGTGAACTGTGATTGGTCGATTTCCAGTGAGATGCAAATCTGTCATCTGACTTTGAAGCTCGTGGATCAGGTGTTCCTGACAGGTGAGAAGGAAAAACTGAGGCGTGTCCTGCACTCAGCCAATCACAGCTCAGTGACGACTGCAGCCAAAGCCATCTGTTCTCCTTATTCTCTGGAAATAATGACAGTTGTTCTCATTTTTCTCTGTCTTTTATTTTGTAGGGCACTTCCTGCTGTAACATCTTCAGCTTGTTCAAAATGCTGCTGCCCGTCTCTTACCTGGCACACACAGGCATCCTGTCCTCTCTTCATCGGCTTCCTGTATATCATAGAAGTCCTAACGTTGGCTTATGAACGGTCCTGCTCCTCCATATCTTTCTGATGTACTTCAGCCTTATATTCCCTCGCCGGCCCTTAGATCAGCTGACCAGCTGCTTTTGCTTGTCCCGAAAACTTGGAGGAGAACGAGCTTTTTCAACTGTGGCTCCCAAACTTTGGAAAACGTTGCCTTTAAATATTAGACAGGCATCTTTGCTTAATGTTTTTAAGTCTCTTTTTCCAATAGCGTTTGGTGCGGTGTGAGTTGATATGCTTTTCTTATTCTCTTTGTTTTTATCTCGTTTTGTTTTTGTGAGCACTTTGTGTTTTTAAATGTGCTCTTTAAATAAAAGCAGGCCTGTGATTACAGAACATTGAACTCCCAGAATGCACTGCTGCTCAGAGCAACACTGACACCCGTCTGCAGGCCAGGTCCCGTTTCCGTGACAACACTGCCCACGCAGTCCGAAGGTCGCCTTGTGCGGGGGGAAGGAGTGACAGGTGAGCCTGGTCACGTGACCATCTCTGTGACTGCACCCACAACCCAATAGGCTGATGCCAGACAGTGATGTCATCTGATAGGCTGTAACCAGGCAACCGGGTGAAAAGGAGAAGGAAAGAATAAGTGGAAGGCAGAAGTCGAAGAGGAGAAACGGAGGAGCAGAACCAGAGGAGACGAGAGAGGAGGAGGCGATGGAGCGCAGTGTGATCCGTCTGACTCACTGTCAGAAGGAAATCTTCTGCTTCTCCGTGCCAGAGGAGTGCCCGAGCTGTGGGGAGGAACTGAGGGGGAGCAGACTGCAGGAGGCGCCGGTCAGCCTCCCCTCCCCCTTCACCAATGGGCACAAGACCTCCTGCTGCCTGCTGGTTGCACCTGCACACGACAACCTGGACAGGTAACACAAACACAGGTGAAAGTACAGAGGTGTTTACACACAGGTAATCACAGGTGAGCATACTGACAGGTACACAGTCAGTGTACGCAAAGGAACATGAAGCAGTTTGAACCAGTCATTATACTGGACCAGGTGATACTAGTATAACCAGTGTAACCAGTAGAATTAGTATACCAATCCTACCAGTCCAACTAGTGTAACCAGTCTAACCAGTGTA
>VUQG01004639.1:5525-22479 GCA_015106755.1 Etia nguti
CCAATATTTTATATATATATATATATATATATATATATATATATATATATATATATATATATATATATATATATATATATATATATATATATATTTATTTATTTATTTTTTTAAATAGTGGATAACATGACTAATAAATCTAATGATATAAATGTGCAATAGTGAAACAATGAAGCACTTGTTTACAAGCCTTTCAGTAGAGTACAACTACACTATGGTTTGACAGTGTTGAAAATTTCTATTCCACAGCTAGCAGCAGATGCACCTCACCCTTTGGAGCAGATCCTCTGTGGATATGGTTTCTATTCCCGCCGGTGACAATATTGGTGGGAATAGAAACCGCTTTCACTGACACGAGTAGTGAAAGTGAGAAGTTGTGTATCCGCAGGAGCAACCAAAACAGAACAAGAGACGTGTGACATGTGGAAGGTGACACAAACGCTACAGACAAATTTTGTTGTTTATAGATTTATTTGAACTCAAGCCCTTCATTTACTCATTTACACCTTAAAATGTTGCAGGCACTGCGGGCTCGTGCATGCTGCCAAAATGAACAAAACGTTACAGCAGTACCAAAAAACAAGAAAAAGAATAAAGGGAGTGGGGTGGCTTGCTGCTTGTTGCCCGAATCATCAGACGGGGATGCAGGTCTGGAGCAGCGATGTTCTAAATGCACCAGGAGACTCAACATCTGAAGCGGTCACATGGTAACAGGCTGTAGACTCTGTACCCTACAGCGGCAGCAGTAGGGGGCTGGGGGTTTGGTGGGTCGTCCTGGGCTCTAACTTTTTCGTAAGCTCACGTCGGCACTGGTGAGCAGAGGCGACAGCGACGTGCTGTCTGATTGGTCGTCTCTCTTCAGAACCAGAAAAGCTTCGCGACTGATTCCCAGCAGCTCTCGGAGTCCATTGTTCTCCAGCTGAAATACACGGAGAGAATGTAAATGGGTGCTCAGATGATCACCAGCTAAATTATACTTCCAAATATAGAACAACAAAATATTACAACATAACAGAACAGATCAGATTAAGTATTTTATGTCTTTATATCAGGCTTTTTAAAGTGACTTTCTTTTATTCACATTGTATTTAAATGGTTCATTTAGCCACTTCAAAATTACAAAAGTCATTTTAAGAGATAAAAATGTGGCTCAAAATAAAACATTTAATAGACCTTTTCTTAATTGGACTACATTAGCAACAAAATGCTGTGTGTAATGCAAACAAAAACAGAATGATTTGCAAATCCCCAAAAAACCCAAATTTGATTGCGCACAGAAATTTTTCCAGATTCTCAAAATCATTTGAAGATATTAAGCTGAAGATAATTAGGTGTTCGAAGTCTTCAGAATTCTATGTTGACAAACAATATTCTGAAATTGTTCCACAAGTTGCAGATGCAGTTTTTTGCAGATTGATGACCCTCAGCACATCTTTACGTGTGAGAAACTCTGCCTCTTCAAAAGGCCTTTTTATACCCAATCATTTTGAGTATTAATCTTTAATACTTTTACTACCAGCTTTTTTTGTTGACCCCATCCCAACTTTTTTTTATTTTTTATTGCTAGTATTATGTTCAAAATGAGCTACTGTTTCTCTGAAAATGCTACATTTTCACTACTGTGAATAAAATATGGGTTTATGAGGTTTTAATGACTTACAGTATAAGTTATAGAGTGGAAACTTGACTTTTCTTTTCCAAGCATGTTAATATGAAGGGCCAAAAGTGTCACAGTAATGATCAGAGTTTCTGCCTGGTCATTTCAAGCATTGAGGAATATTTGAAATCAAAAAAATATAAAGCAAACAATTACAATAGGACGACTCTTTAGAAACAGCTAAGAGTTCAAAAGCTCACTGTTGACATCTGGTGGTTAACATGTGGAAACACTACTAATGGATCTTAGTGTCAAAAGCTAAAGGCACCTCGCAATGCTAGTTAGCTAAAGAGTAACATAAATCTAACTTTTATGGGATTTATGGATAATGTCAAGTAACAGAGGTAAAGGCCAAAGAGCCTATAGATATATCCGTTTAACCTAATGAAAATAGAGAGGCAGGATGTCTAAAAGACAAAGTAGGTCAGAGAAAAAAAATAAAGCTAGGAAGAAGTGTAAATGAAAAGGCTAATTTTTAATTTAAATGGCCCGTTAAGATCTGCTTTGACATCTCAACTCAACATGAACATTTAATTCATTTTTAAACTCCAAACTCACACTAAATAGACTGCTCAAAAAATAAATAAATAAATAACGGAGCACATGAACATTTCTAACTATGACTTGTGATGCAGTTTTGACTCCGCCCCTCAGAGGCTTGATCATTTAGGTTTCCACTGAGGACTTTTATCGGCCTTTGTTGTCAACACATTAGAAAATTTATGTCATTGAAGATTTTCAACTTGAACATTTGATTCATCAATATCTGACATGTGATACACGTCCTCTCTTATTTTTTGTAAGCAGTAAATTTGAATACCCGATATGTAATGAATTATTCAGCCATTTTTACATGATGTAATTTTAACTACTGATATTACAAATAATTGCAATTTGCAAATTCCTTCTTCTTCTCATCAAAATATTAAATAATTACTGAAGTTTAGTCCCCTAACTACTTTCTACACATATGATAATGACCATTTTTAATTTATGATTTAATAATTAAATTCTTTATTACAATTTCTTTGACACTTGTGGTCCTCGGTGTCACATGAACAGACATTTGTTTGGGTTGAATTGTAACTTCATTGGATTTTTTGTACCCACCCCGGGTCTCAAAGCTTTAGAACAATTGGAAGTAATGCTGCTCGGCATTTACCTCTAGCTGTTTAATCCTCTCCTCATCTTCACATATTCGCTCCTCATCCACCTCTATTGCTTTCCTCATCACGGAGGCCATCTCGTTGATCTTGTCTATGTGTGCTTGCATTTCCTGCAATGATTTGTTTTTTAATGCACAAGAAAAGTAAAAAAAAAAATGCTAAATAATACATTAAGAGTACTTGCACCAGATACTTAAAGGGATGAATGGGCCTCACTGACCGTAGTGTGCTGCTCCTTCAGCTGGGTAACGATGGCGGGGTCGTCCCTCTTACTGGCCATGAGAAGTCTGAACACCTGCTCCCTGTATTTGGTCATGATGAGCTCTAAGGCAGACTGGTGTTCTTCCAATGATGTGCGCAGCTCTACATCAAGTATGAACACAGGTTTGAGTTGCGAGAAGGATCAAATTTTGGCTTTATATTCCGCAAATCAAAGCGAAACTAAAAATGCACCAACCACCCGATCTCTCAACAGAAGAGTTGACATTAAAGGAAACTGCCTACCTTTGTTTTCCTGCTGGAGCTCCCTAATTTGACGGTTTTCCTGCTGGATTCCCAGGACTAGACTGGAACGAGGCCGATGCCGCGCAACCTCGTTCAGGGCGTCTATCTCCTCCTGGTACTATCAATAAAAAGAACAAGCAGAAAAACCTTCAGTCTGAAATTTAAAATGATAGATCATAACAATTAGAAATACTTTTTAAAAAGTGTTATTCCAGCTTTTCAAAGGAAACTTCATGGATTCTACATCAACATCAAATGCTTTAGGCCTCACGTTTCCCCAAGTTCATGTGACACCCTACCTGTTTCATGGCCTCTACTCGCTTGTTGAGATGTGTCGTTTGTTCGATTAACATCTCAGCAGCGTTGTCATGGTTGCGAAGCCTTTCCACTAATGATTTGGCATCTGCCAGGACCTTTTCTAAGGTACAGTTCATGCCTGAGGAAATACAAGTGATCCTTAAGAGGAGCTAGGAGAGGGTTGCTTGCAAACATTGTAGTCATCCACCTTGTCAATCGTTCTTTTCTTCCCTTAAGTATTACATTTGCTTAAAGCAATTATCCATCAGCAAGCTATTCATTATAGTGATAACTGACATTATTGAATTATATCGTATTAAAATAGCTTCTTTATTTAAAGGTAGGCTTTGGTCTATAATCTGTAGATAGAGCAGCTGCAGTCAAGAGAAAGTTTTCTGGGAACTCTGTACAGTCCTATAAAAACCTATGTATATACCATGATGCAGTAGCTTTTTGCAAGCTGTTGCTGCTTAAAAGCAGCAATAGATTAAAGGAGTCATTTTCTACAAAAGTAGTCTTTTTCTATATGATGATCAGTTTAATATTTTTTTAAACACGACTTAAATCAGAAATGCTGTGATCTAGTTCTATTTTATTTGATCATACAACAACACAACAAAACATTGTTATCATATAATTAAAAATATATATATCTGTAAACCAAGAAGTGACCTCAACTGAAGCTTCAGCTCTGACTTCAAAATACTAACTAAAAATCATTCATTGAGATTGTGTCTAGGCTTTCTCCTCCTCGACCTACCCGTCATTACAGCTGCTGTGTCAGCTAATTCGCTTATTACGAGCAAGCCTTTCGTGTTTTAGGCGTCGTGTTCACTTTACATAATTACTTTGGAAGCATATTCGTCTCAGCTATATAAAACGTGAAGGGAATTAGTTTCTCAGTTTTCAAAAACATATTGAAACATATTTTTAGCAACACATACATACATACACAAGCTCGGCTGACTTATTAGCCGACTTACTAATCAGAGTTAAGCTGTCATGCAAATCCACTTACATGCTCGCATTATAAACGGGTGCGTATATCAAATCAGTGTTCTCATTCAACTTTAGGTAATGAATTAAAGAAACAAAAATGATCATACCTGGGGAAGCCACAGTACAAGACATTGGAATCGCGTTAACCCCGCTACTTCCTGTTGATGTTTGGCAGCTAATATTAGCTAAAGGCTAGCATTAGTCCTCATAAAGCAGCCACAAACAGACTCTAATGAAGATCCGTTCCTCGTTAAAATAGAAGAGAATCTCTGCTGATATGAAAATATCGAGTTTTAACGCGTTTCAAATTTGCTGTGAACCCAGTTGTGAGATGGTAAAAGTAAGTAACCCAACCTATGCCAACCAAGGTTCCCAAAATACCGAATATACCGCGAGATGTTTTATGATCTCGCGACAGCTACGTCAGAAACAGACAGTATGGCGGACCGGCTAACACAACTTCAAGACGCAGTCAATTCGGTAAGGCAAATGTTGAATGTTTTAAACGTCCTTTGGTAGAAGGAGGTATAAATAAATATAGAATGCATCGTTATGCTGTTTTGAGTTGGTAGCTAACGCAAATAGCTCAGTAACGTGTGAACAACACGGGGTAGCTAACCATTATAGCAATTATAGCTAAAGGCCTGTGTTACGAAACGACCAAACCAGCTCAGTTATTTTAAACACTGAAGTGTTACAGTGTTTTAACGTTGTTTTGAGTAGCTTTCTTAAACAAAATGATACAATAGAAATATGTTTGGAAAAGAAAAAAACATAAACTAACGCGGGAAAGGAACCCCAGAGGGTCAACATTCAATATTCAGAAGTATTCAATATACAGAGTTATTACAATACTGTGCAAGAGTCATTTCTTTATATTTGGCTTGCAAGGAACCAAATTTTCTTATTTTTTTTTTTCAGTGGTCTTGAGCAGATGTTGTTGAACTTAAAGGAATTATGAATGCAGAAAAGTAGGCCAGATTTTGGTGCTTCGTGTTGTACCAGCTTGCTAGAATATTGCGAAGTCTGTTTTTGCCTTACGTACTGTATTTCCACGTAAAGTGCTGCACCTATTTGCCGTTTTCCAAAACAAACAAACAAAATAATAATGATTTAAGGGTGGTTCTAGACCAGGGATGTCAAACTTATTTTACTAGGTGGCCACATACAACACACTATGCACTTTGGGCCGACCAGTGAAACTCCACTTTCTGTCACTCTCAGTCAGAACTTTAACTATACATTTAATCCCTGAGACATTGTAATATAAGAAAAAGATCCTAGTTTTAACAGTCGATCTTAGTTTTTCTACACGATAAAGAAAAGTCTGTCAGTGTGACTCTTTGGGCTTAAATTGTAGGAAATAAATGTGTAAAATAACAGAAAAAGTTCTTTTGGCTTGTTGTGTAGACTGTCCTGTAATAATTTTTTTTTATATATTTTGTAATGTGACCCCATTGTAAAAAGCATAGATTTCTATAGTAGATGGTTGTTTTTTTTGTTTTTTTTTTAAAGGAACTTTCTCTCATTTAATTATTTGTCTATTACTTAATTACTTTGTTGTAGTATGAATGACCATGGGGCGGTTTTTATCTTCAGGAGAACCTGTAAAACTTGTGAAAATACAGTTAAAAGTCCAAAACTTATGCGCTCCTTCACATTTTCACAGGGGGTAAAATTGGATTCTGGCCTCCGGGCCTTATGGTTGACACTGGTACTCTAGACTGTATAAGCTAAATACCTATATTTTATAATAAGAAACGTCTTTAATTTTATTTTTTTTGTCTGAAGTTTATGTTGGCATCAGCTGCTAGTGTCTTGTTCAAATGACAGCATAACCTATTTTTGTTTTGTGTGTCCAGCTCGCTGATCAGTTTTGTAATGCTATCGGCGTCCTGCAACAATGTGCACCTCCTGCATCCTTCAGTAACATCCAGACAGCTATCAACAAGGATCAGCCAGCAAACCCAACAGAAGGTTTGTGTGTTTTTACTATGGCATTGTTTTTAACCGTAGTTTTTATTTAATATTGGAGCCCAGTCGAGTTATATGCAAGCCTTTATATCAGTTGATATTAGTTATTTACCTCTCTATTGATATCTGCTTTTTAAAGGCTGATAAATAAAAAAATTTAAAATTCAAGAGGAGATGGTAGAAACACTCGTCAATGATGGTATGAATGTTGACGTTGCATAGTTTCTCCACCAGAGGTCACTGTGCAAATTCCTTAATGGCAACATGTGTTTGGAATCCCACAAACACAATAACCATCTCAGCATTATCAGAAACAGATTGCATGTAATTGCCAACTTGACCCCATCGAACCTCAGACTGATATCAGTCAGAACGACTCCATCTTATAGTAACATTTATGGCAGGTTTTAATAACAGTGATGGGGATGCTTGACAATCTCATTTTGCAGTGAGATTACTTTATCTTACTGGATAAAACAGATACTGACAAAGTTTAACTTTAAGGACATAAATTGTAGTACAGTATATGTTAATGCAATATTTAGCATATCACAAAAACGTTAAAAATTACAGTAATATATTGTAAAAATGTGGTATCAAAGGGTGTCTGGTGATTCCTTCCTCTATTAAGAGCCCAGTATAGCTGTGTATTGGTACATGTTTTAGCTGTGTGCTGTCACCAGAGGGCAGTATAAGAATTATGCAGAACAGTCAGTCTGTGGGCTAGACTTGTTTGCATTGATTCAGTTTCTCCTTTAACATCGATCCTGATACAGAAAAGATATGTCGTAATATACAAATAACTTCTTTGTAGTGAAATGAAACACGGTATTGAAAATTGTCTACGTATTCACTGTCTGTGTTTCTCATGCTGCTTTTTTTATTGTTGATTATTTTTTGCCACTGCTTCCTCTTTGTGGTGAACTCCTCTGTTACTCCCTTTCCTGTTAAAGTGAACTCTTTAGCAAATTAGTTTCTAGTATTAGCACTGTCAGCCAACGCTACATGTGCTGTTGATCTCTTGGAGCACTGCACACAAGCATGTCTTTATGGGTTGCATACAGAGAATCATCAGGCTACACGGACAAAATCTTATGCAAACTGACATAAATGCAGTACAGACTGGCTTACATAATGTGGAACAGCTTGTTAGCTTGAAAAAATATGTCTGCAACAGGAATGAAGACTTCCACAATGGTGCTTTGTACAATACTCACAATTGATCATACAACACCAGGTCTCCTTCACTGCACCTGCATATCATTCGTGATGAGTGTCTCTCTACAACTCAAATGATTTAGTTTCACCACTTCTTTACATTTTACTCAATATTTAGTGACATTTTATCTTTTCACTCTAAATAGTTTGGTACAAAATGATTTTTCTCTTATAAAAAAAGGAGGGGGGGGGGGTACTTTCTGTGGCTCAGGAGCATGTGGAGTCTGTGTTTGTGTTCTGTTCTATCTTGTGGATTTGCAGGATGAAGGATGATTCACCTGTGTTTTGTTTTTCTTGATCTCTGTTTAGAGTATGCCCAGCTGTTTGCAGCCCTTATAGCCCGAACAGCCAAAGATGTGGATGTACTCATAGACTCTCTGCCCAGTGAGGAGTCCACAGCAGCTCTGCAGGTCAGCACATTCATAAGTACCACTGACTATTTCACATATATATATTTCAATGTATTAATTCTATTTTCCCTGACATAAAAAACTCACACAAGTAGAGGAGCACTGTTAGTATTTCTAGCTTTCAGTCAGCAGAGGGAGCCAGTTGAAAGTTTGTACCGTTGCTTTCATACCAACTTCACGAGACTCTGCAGAGATTTTTTTTTTCCATTGATGTAAAAAAAATTAAAGAGCAGGAGAGATTTACTAATCCTGCTTTGACGTTAGTATTTTTGTTACATTAGCACACAGACACTCTTTAGAAAAACATTTCATATTCTCTGTTTGCTGGGTCGGTGTGTTTTGTGTGTAAGCAAACTGTTTTTAGTCCATAGTGAAATATGTTAAAGACAACAACAATCATTCTTGTGTTGATCCCTCTCCCATAAATAGAAAGATACATGACATCAAATGTCACTTCCCATGTGCACTGCTTTCTACTATTAGATTAGACTAGACTAGATTCAAGAACAGAAAATTGAGAATAGGATGTTTCCCAGCAAGCATATCTGAGTGCAATACACAGTACTGCCAGTGAGCATTTGCAACACAAATATCTTTGAACATTACATAAGTGGTACTCAGAAAACTTTTTGATCTGTTTCCAGAGACTTTTATCAGTAGGCAAAAAGCAAAAACATCTCTTTTAATATTGTATGGCCTTCATTCATAAGAGGAACGATAAACACCAGGCCTGGAGTGTGCCGATAACAAGATTATTTTGAGGAACATCCATTAAGTAAATGGTAAAGCTCACTTAAACCAGTTAAAACTGCCAAATTGGTAATGTTGAGCGAGGTTTGGGAAACTCAGACTCTGAGTACACGAGTTTTCCCTGCATAGAAGAAGTTTTAGTCTGAGCCAAAGGAAAATCACCAGCATTGCTGTTAAATGATTTCTCTGATAGGTTCATGTATTTAGGCAGCACGCACATTTTTGCTGATGAGGTGACAAATAATTGTAAATATTGCTGGAAAATGAGGTATTTAAGAAACAAAAAACTAACTTTCATTGCTTTTAATCTGCATGGACGAATCATGCTTAATGTCATTACAAGCTCCAAAGCCCTTTTCTGAGCCGAGTAGGTGCTACTCTTTCTCAAACGACTATGATATTTATGTCTAGGTAGTGCTATAAAAAAGTAAGCCATCCTTACAGGCACCTCATGTCATTTCTAGCCTTTTATAACTCGGAGCAGTAGTTTTCTTTCATCAGTCTTTCTGAAAAACAGCCAAGAAATATTGCATAATCAGTGGTGTTGGGTCGTTTTGCTTCTATCTTCTCGCGGGCCACAGGGCAGCATTTTTTAGATATTAGTGCTGTCAGATGTCGGTGGAATTTTGTGAATGAGGCTTGCACAGCCCAGTTCTGGTTTCCCTGCAGCTCTCTGAAGGCCGACCATACACGCAACTGGTTTTAGATGTAAACTAAAAAGACATCTGTCATACAAAGCTGTTAGAAATGATCAGCTGTAAGACCACGTCTCAGGAGACTTTCTGCACACATTGCGAATCATGCGTGAAATCTTTTCACAGTCTGATGGCAGCTTTTGAACCGTGAAACAGAACTTGCACAAAGTGATTCTCATCAACCATTTAAAAGTGGCTCACACACACCACCTGTGTTGTGTAGGGATATTGGGTTTACTGGGTGGAAATTCGTTTATTATTTAGGCGAGCCACTCCATCAGTCAGTCACTGTGAGATCTTATGCTCCCAAGTTATACAGTCATGATCTGCACACAATTAAAAGAAAACTTCACTCAGTTGTTAGCAGTTATTTGACACACCACAAAAGGGTAAATAAAAACCCCTAAGCTGTTTTCATTAAATCTGACAGTCTGTGACCTCTCATCAGGCAGCCAGTCTGCGGCAGCTGGAGGAGGAGAACCATGAGGCAGCAGCTCGGCTGGAGGAGGTGGTTTACCGTGGCGATATGCTGCTGGAAAAGATCCAGAGCGCACTGGCTGACATCGCCCAATCTCAGCTCCGCACCCGCAACGGGGCACCCAGCCAGCCGTCACCGGCTGAATCCTGACCCGAGGAATGCATAATATCATTCTGGACAATTTTCAGTCTTTTCAGCTATTTTTTTTTTTCTTTGCCTTCAGCCACAAGAGGCCAATAATTGAAACTGCCAAACGTGGTGTGTGTTCACATGTCAAATGTGTGAAAATGTAGATCTGTGTGGATGAGGTCATCTTTATGTTTTTTGTTTGTTTTTGAAATGTCATTTCTGCAGCTCAGCTAAAGAAGGATGAGGGATGGTGTCTTTACATGCCGGATTCTCTTTGTCCTGAAATTTTTATTTAAAAAAATCCCAAACAAACAAAAAAATTTCTGTGGGCCTGAAGAGACCAATCTGACAGGTGTTCTGTGATTTATGTACAGTATATGTTATATATTGATGTCTGATTTTGTAGATATTCAATGAAACTATCATAGCTCATCTCTCTGAAGTATTTTCTTTTTTAAATAAACCATGGACAGCCACACAAGTGTTATATTTACCTTTATTGGTCAGTTAATGACATCCCTTTTTTTATATAATTTGCAAACTGTTACCACAAGCATTTTTTACATGAACCATGTTAGTGATGTTAATTGTTGGAGTTTGTTCGTGGCATTGCATCAGTTTCATTTTTTTCATTGGAACTGATACACTAGCAGAAACTGACATGACGTACTGGGAGCCTTTAGCAGGAAACGATTACAATTGAAGCATGACCACATTTCAGTTCATGTGACCTTTAAAGGAAATTCTGATGGACACAGATTTGAGGAACTAAGCTGTGGCTCTTGTATATTTCATAATGTGTTTTGACAAAAAAATTGTGAGAGAAAAAGACTTTAGAAGGAGGGAAAAAGACTGACTTCATAATCTGGTTCTATCGACGGTTTTAAACATTTCAGTTTCAGTAAAAGGCATGAAAAATTTCACATGAAGGAAAGTTATGTATATGCATGTGTTCTGTTCTAACTCCTAGTCAGTCTGATACATGATATAAAAAAACGTCTAAAGAGCAAAAATTACTTTTGTCACATTTGCAGCTAAAATATTTTCACATGTCATGCAGTGCAATCTTGATTTTGCAAAACAAATGCTTTCATATTGGCTGAATCCATTTCAGACTGAACTTTGTGAAACCTAGGCTGCAGGCCAGAGAGTTTATAGCCCAAATCTAAATATAGGTGCTGTGTCACAGCTCAGTGGGCCCCATTGGTGTGAGAAATATAAAAACAGCCTTGTCTGCTGGCCACCACACCCAGACGTGTTAGCGGGACCCACCCGCCTGTCTGCATGTTGACATCATGGTCCTAACAGTAAAAGCACTTAACCCACCCGAATGAGGCGATTTATGACGGCGAATCTTTACCTTCCACTCTAAGCCGCTGTGGTTTGGTCAACAAAACTTTGTCTGTGCTCCAATTTTGTTATCTGCATTTTCATTCACATGTGATTAGTGTAGCTTCTCCCTTTAATGTTCTTTGTCCTATAGACCTTTGGGATACATAATCTACAAAGAAATGAAAGAGTCCAGATAGGGTGAAGACATTTCTAAGCACTACTGATGGGATTATTAAGGAAACAAGTCAGTTCCTTTTTGAAGGGCTCTAGTGTAACAATGTTGGAATGTGGACACATTCATTTCGGTTTCTAGTTTAAACAATGACCACTTTTTAAACAGTTTGTAGGCAGACAAGCTCTTATCATCTCAAACTGCTATGGCAAAGGTCTCAGATTGTGCCTAATAGAAAGTGTTATAAATGTGGACTGTGTGTGACTTTTATCTTATCATACTTTATTACGTTCTATCTGTTTTATTGCCACTAGATAAACGTAGTCCAATAAAATATCCGTGTGGTTTAGATCAGGTTTACTTATATGTTTAATAGCAGTAACACTTCAGTATGACTAAATCCTGCAGCTTTTTCATTTAGTCAACGTTTAGAAACCTGCTGCTTGTGTATCGATCACCAATGTGACCTTTTATTAACCTTACATACCCTCTCATTCATACAGTATTTACTAATTATGTGTGAAAAACATTTTACGGTCAAATACCATTTAATCCTTACAAATTATCATAATAATATCAGCTATTTTTAGTAAGGATTTGCGCTAAGCACAACCAATAAAATTATGTAACAAAGCCTCCAACCGCTGGAGCTACTGTATATTCTTTCATAGCTGCAAAGGTTTGCTAACTGGACCCGCCCCCAACTCTTGCACGGCGGTTTGGATGCTCCTATTGGCCAATACATCTGTCACTCTTATGTAGAAGCCACGTTTGATTGGGCAGAAGAAAACACGGATTCTTTTCGTCATCGCTAATTGGTCGGCGTTATCGTCATTCAGACGCTACGCCGTTGCGTTGTCGGAACGTCTGATGAGCCCGACGGTCTCAGGAAGCAGCGGAGCTTATTTCATATTTTGTAGCGATAAAGGACCGAGGGGAACGGCGTATTTTTTTGGTGGGGGGGTCGGTTGCCACATGTGCAGTCAGTAAAATATTTTCAAATTATTTCGGCGTGGGGTATTTTCACCGTGAGAGGTCTTTTGTTATGATTTTGGGTTAAGCGGTGATGTTTACTGTGCAGCCTCATAGGTTCCTCTAAGGGGTAGCCAATAACCAGAGCCCCTAGCTTCCAATTGCCTAAAAAAAATTAGGCAGAAACGATATAACACATTTAATTTTTTCATTTGGGTCGTGGCCTGGCGGCACGCCAATAATTGACTCTGGAGCAGGACACGGAGGTAAGTAAAAAAAGATTTATTTAAAAAAAATGCTGTCCATTTTTTATGCTGTCCGAATTGAATTTGTTAATATAGTTGAACCTGCCACACAGACACTCAAAGGGAATGTAGCAAATAGCTAGCTCGCACAGCATAAACAAGCTAAATACTTAAAAGAAAGAAGCGGTGAATGTTCTCCCCAGTGTGAGGCATGCAGCAGTGGCGGACCTATGGTAGCAGAGGTCCGACAGGGTGGCGTCAGTGTAGGTAAGCCGGGAAACATTAGCTAAGGCAAACATGTGCATGTGTACATACCGGTAACTGGTTTATCGCCACATGTACAGGATGAAAAGCATAACAGCTGTGCTGCACATTAAGTCAAAATTTGCCATTTCTGCCATACATTGCGTTCACTTCTAATATTAACTGACTGCTCTTGGATTTCAGAATGTATTTGAGATAAATGTTCTTTATACACTTCAAGTTCCTGTTGCTGGGAAGCATTTAGTGAGTTTTTAACACACACTTGGCTGTTTAGCTTAAAATAAACAGACTGTTCAGGGGAACATTTGCTTTCACAGTTTCTCTGTGCGTAAACGCTCATTTGTGTGTTGATTCATGACTGAGTCCTTTCATTCGGGAGGGAAAGGGTTTCCTGTCCACTCACTCTGAGTACTTTAAGGGTGGAGTGTGTGAAACTGAAGAATTTTTCACACAAAACTGAGAAATCAGTGGTTAACGGTTACACTGAGCTACCTCTGTCCTGATTCTTCTTTCTATTCAAAGTAAAGTATTTCTCCAGAAACACCTGCAGCAGGCTGGATTTTAAAGTTCAGTGGTCCATCTGGGTTATAGCTTGCCTGCTTGTATGACACTGGCTTCTTCTCATGCAGATAATCTCAAGCTGATCCACAGATCTCAGAATTCCAATAGGAAATAATTTCTTACTAACTACAAAATCATGTTGTTCTAGTGGAGGTTTTTAGTACTTGAAAGTGTGGTCAAACAATCTGGCAGCTGCCAGCAACACTTTATTTTAAGTGTAAGAGGCTATGTATATATTATGTATTACTTGATTTGTGTAAAATGAATAGGTGTTGCCATTGCTGGTGACCCGAGAACAGCCTGTGAACAGTAAAGGAAATGAGTCTTTGTTAGCTTGTTTGACAGAAATCTTCATTATTTTCTGATAATTAATGGCTGCTTGATAGACAGAAATGCTTGTTAGAAATGGCTAAAAATAATGCTCCTATGGTTGGACGCTTATCTTTCATTGGGACTGAATGCTTTACTGGAGTCACTGGTGTATTTCAGTTCTGGTGGCCTGTTTTAGGCTGCATTCTTAAGTTTCTAAATAGCAAGCCTGAGTTGGTAATGCCTTCCTTATAAGTGCCTGAGTTGCGCAGCCGTGTTTGTTTAGCTATGGGGTGGATCTGGTTATCTTCAAGCCAACTGAATCCCCTTTAGGCAGAGCTAAGGCCTGACTGGCTCAGTTATGATGTAACTGTTTAAATGATGCCTCTTTTTCCACCTTGTTGGGAAAAACCAGAAGAAAAAAAACCTCCATGAGGGGAAATTCTGAGTCTCTTTTTACATATTACGAAAAGCACATCATTCCACATCATTTCCTTTCTATGTGGATAATCCAGGTTATCCAGTTTAGGTTGTGAACATTTCTTCTTCTAAGATGGCTAAAAAGTAACAGCTCAGTCAAACTAAATGAAAGAACTGAATATACTGTGTGACTGTCATCAAGATAATTTAAGCTTAACACCATGTTATCCTGGATTAGTTCAGCTATATTCCAATAGCATGCGGTCTATAACTAATATTGGTGCTTTTTCTGCCAGCACAATAGTCATGCCACTTTAATAATGACACCTTAACAGCCAAGAACAAATAAAAAATGCACAATCTTTATTTTAAGCAAAATTATTATTATTATTACAGATAGATAGATAATCATGTGCAAACAAGGATTATTTTGTATAACCCATTTATCTTGTGTTTGCACGGTAACTTATGTGCACAAGCCAATTTACTCTAAGTTCATGTCTCTCTCTAATGACTTTAGTCGGACATACAGTGAAATTCTTGCTCCTCGTACACACCATGTGCAAAAGCAGGGGCAACTCTGTAAAATACATAAAAAATACTATGTTACTTTGTGACAATAAACACTAAAGAAATAGTCAGCTGCCTTTCAACCGAGCGTCTCATAGGCGAGCTGCACCTTCGCTTTTTGCACCGCAGCAAGCGGCGGTCCTCGCTCTGCTCTCTTCGCTCAGCGGTGAGCTCGGTCTGCTGTCAAACGAATCGGCTCTCCGCCTGCTCCAGGTTCTGGTTAGAGTGATGCTCCAGATCAAATCGGTTCTTTCGAGCTGAACGAGGACTGCCATCACTGGCTGCAGACCACGACGGCGGAGCTGATGTCTGTCTGATTTCAGAGCGAGAGAGTCTGGGGACAGCCTCAGATAGGGAAACATAAGATGGGAATGACCCAAGCTAGCTTTGCATATTGATGCTCTGTATACGACTCTGTATTTCATTGAGCCCTAAATATTTATCCTGTGAACACTTTATGGGAGACTTGAGGAGTACTGGAGACTCGGGATAGATGTCTGCACACCAGCAGTCATGGCCCATGTTGTCTCCTTTAAAAAAAAAAAAAAATTTATATAAAATACACAACTCAAGGGCACATATCTTTGGAGGGGGAGTGGGGGCAAACTCTTCTGTATTACGCATGTGTTTAATGTATTTGAAAATAATAAAATGGAGAGATGGCACAGTAGTCATACAAGCCCACAGCAATTGAGCAACAGCTTCTGCTGGGTTAATGCAACACCACTTGAACAAACCACCTGCAGACATGCAATACTACACCAGCTCATACTATTACTGGTAATTTGTTTACTTATTACTTATGGTTATGTATCTGAAGATTTTTTAAGGCAGTGGTGCATAGTTGTAGCGTGGCAACATTTTTTTTTGATTTCACAATATTTGGACGAACATTTTGACTACATGAAGAGGATGTGACCCCTCCCCGCTTATACATTTAAATGATGGCTCCGTGATAACCTACACTTTGGGTTAGCTAATATGGTATCCTTTTTCTCCAGAGCGCTCTTATCGTGTCAATAAAGTGTTCTAATGGTGGGGATAGGGAGGTATATGTCTATAATTCATGCACTTTCTTTTAAGTCCAGTCCTATTAAGTAAGGCCCAGCCATTAGCCGGTGCCTGATCATCAGTCAAAATCATAAATCTAGTCAGTAACTGAAATATTAGCTGCAGTCACAGAGAAATAAACTTGTGACCCAGAGTGAGTGACCTCTAAAGTAGTAGTTTCTAGTAGTCGCTGAGGTGGTGTGGTATGCACTTCTTTATGGAGAAAGGTGTGCTTGCAGGTAGAGTACACAGAGGTCCAGTCATACCTGATGGAAACCTTAAAAAAGTTGCACCACATCTTGCCCACGTGAATGCACAAGTGTAAGTGTGCTTGTTCAGGGTTGCTGTTTTATTGGTAAGTTGAGCTCCCAGCATTCGCTGTGTGCAGGTACATCAGCACAGACCTCACTAACTCAGAAGCCATTGTTTGCTACCGATCCAGTTTTCCTCCCAGTTTTCAGCAGTGATTCAGGATTTTTCTCAGAAGTCAGGAAATGTCTTGTTGTTGTGGGATCGTGGGGCCATGACGGGAAAAGGACCGGTGACTAGACGAAACACGGGTCCTATCTTTGGCTTGCAGGGCTGTTTTATCTCTTTGTGAGCTAATCAAGCCCATTCATACCTTTTCTGATAGCGAACTGCTAAAATGTTTTGATGATATACACGCCCCCCCCTTCCTCTTTCTTCCTTACTTCCTTTGTTACATAATATGTTCACAGTCTGGTTTTTTTTTTTTTTTTTTTTTTTTTTTTTTTTTTTTTTTTTTTTTTTTGGTAATTTTT